>PVIH01012683.1:51767-62437 GCA_004025045.1 Sigmodon hispidus | reverse complement strand
CCAATTCTGGCCAAATCCAGTTCTTTCCCCCCTCCCTCAAGAGTGAGTCAGGTGTTCCTCTAGGTGGAGTGGGATCCAAAGGGTCAGTCCAGGGTGTTTCTGATCCCAAGCTGTTCCGTGGTTGTGGTTTGCCGCTTGGGCATGTTTGGCTTTTTTTTTTTCTTGTTTGTTTGTTTATAGACCACTAGTGAGTGAGTACCAGACTCTCTGGAACCCAAATGGGATCTTTGGCGATCCTGTGGGAACACGCAAACAGATCCTCTCGCCCAGACCAAAACTGGGTCTGGTCCATGCCATATGCCTGTAAGAATGTTCTTCCATTTTACTCTGCCTTGTTCTCCTTCTCGAGGAGCTAGATGTCTATCGGCTGCTGAATGGCCTTGACAATCCAAATTTAAAAAATTTAGAGTAAAAAGTGCAAGAGAAAGTCTCTCTTTAGGGGTGCGGCCGTGGCCTATTCCCTCTTTTTGTTTTAATAAACATTCTTTGAGTGTCCGATGGGCCCTTTCCACAATGCCCTGTCCTTGTGGATTATAAGACAGCCCATGGTTCAATTGAACTTCCATCTGTTTGCAAAAGCTGGCAAACTGGTGCCCTGCATATGCAGGTCCATTATCAGTCTTTAATTGTTGAGGATTTCCCCAAGCTGCCCAGGCTTTCAGGTGTGGGCTATGACATGACGTCCCTTTTCACTTGACAGGGCAGAGGCATATATAATGCCAGAGCAGGTATCTACAGAAACATGAACATATTTAAGTGTCCCAAATTCAGCAAAATGAGTAACATCCATTTGCCACACCCTTAAAGGCAATATGCCCCTTGGGTTACCTCCAAAAGAAGGTTGAGGTCGAAACTGCACACAACTGCTACAGTCAAGCACAATTTGTCTGGCTTCCATTCTAGAAAGCTTAAATTTATTCTGTAGGGTTTTTGCATTAACATGAAACTGTTCATGAAAGCTCTTTGCCATCTGAATAGGCTGGGCGTGTAGCAAGGTCAACTATAGCATTACCTTCAGCTAGAGGTCCAGGTAAGCCTGTATGTGCTCTAATATGGCAGGGATAAAATGGACAATCACGTCCTATTATAAGCTTTCGAAGCTGCTCGAATAGAGCTGCCACGGTGCTGGAGGCCTTTATCGGTTCAGCCACTTCAAGAATTTTTAAAGCATTCACTACATAATTAGAGTCAGAAAGTAAATTAAAGGCAAAAGGACATTGCTTAAACACTTCAATTACAATTTGTAACTCAGTTACTTGTGGAGTGCCAGGCTCAAATTGTCTGCGTTGCACCTGTTGATCCTGTATCAGGAACGCACCTACACCTGTTTTGGAACCATCTGTGAATACATTTACTGCTTGTGGAATTGGCTGAACTCTGGTAATCTTTGGAAACACTACTGGGTGGCGCTTGAAAAATGTCATGAGGGGGTCAGCTGGGAAGTGATTATCAATGTTACCTGGGAAGGTGCATCTCAAAACTGCCCATTCATCTATGGCTGCACACAACACTGATACTTGCTCTGTAGTAAAAGGCACTACTATCGTTGTTGGATAGCGGCCAAAATATTGCAAAGTCTGTTGCAATCCTAATTCTGCAAGCAGTGCAACTGCTGTGGGATAATGCTCTATACTTTTGCTAGGTGAAACTCTAGGATGAATCCAGAGCAGTGGTCCGTCCTGCCATAATACTCCAGTAGGCTGTCTGTAAGTATCCAATATACATAGTTGAAATGGGCCTTCTGTTATTCTTACTAACTTTGCTTCAGAGAGACGATGGTCCACTATTTGCAGTGCCTTATGGGCCTCTGGATTCAGTTGTCGAGGTGAATCAAGGGCTGGATCCCCCTTCAACAGGTCATATAATGGTTTAAGTTCATAATTTGGCAATTTCAAATAACCTCATATCCAATTAATATCTCCTAGCAGTCTTTGAAAATCATTAAGAGTCTTTAAGCCATCCTTCCTAATTTCTATTTTTTGTGGCTTAACGACCGTTGGAGTAATTTTTGCACCTAAATAATTCACTATCTGATGCTGTTGCACTTTTTCTGGAGCAATACATAGACCATGAACTTGCAAGGCTTTTTGAATCCTAACATAAGCTTTCTGCACTAGCTGTTCAGTCCTGGCTGTAATTAGCACATCATCCATATAGTGGAGACATCTTACTAAAGGAAATTCTCTCCTAACCTTTTCTAATGTTTTCCCAACAAACATTTGACACATTGTCTGGCTGTTAGCCATCCCTTGAGGCAGCACGACCCATTCAAATCGCTGATCAGGCTGCTCATGATTGCAGGATGGTACTGTAAAGGCAAATCTCTCTGTATCCTGAGGGCAAAGTGGTATGGAGAAAAATCAGTCTTTAATATCTAACACAATAATGGGCCAATGTGAAGGCAAGGTGGTAAGGAGTGGCAGTCCATGCTGGACTGGCCCCATGAGTTGCATTTGGGCATTGATGGCTCTCAAATCGTGCAGTAATCTCCATTTACCTGATTTCTTTTTTATAACAAAGAAGGGTGTGATCCAAGGTGAGGTGGATTGCTTAATATGTCCTTGTGCCAACTGCTCTGCAACTAGTTCTGAGGCTGCTTGCAATTTTTCTTGAGTTAACGGCCACTGAGGAACCCATACTGGCTCCTCAGTCTTCCAAGTTATGGGAATACTATCCCCAGTGGCCCCTAGGAAAAACCCAGCCCATTATGGTCATGCTTAGGGTGGGCCTCTATGGTTATAGAAGAAGTGAGTAGGATTTTTTTTTACAATTTCCGTGGCTTGGTGCCACGTAATAGAAAAAACTTTTTCTTTCTTTTTCTGTTTTTTTTTTTTTTTTTTTTTTTTTTTACTATGAATAAAGAAGCCACATTTTCTATCTTTGTACATCCTTAATTAAGGTTCCTTCCCCCTCCCACCACATCAGGTCATTCTTTCTTCTCAACATCTCCCCATCCCAACCATGGGCAGGAGTTCCCAAGGTCCCAATATTGCTTAGGTCAGCCTCCACTCCTGGAAAATCCAGTTTTCTCTCCCCAACATCAAGACTGAGTCAGGAATTCCTCTAGGGGTAGTGGGATCCAAGGTGTCAGTCCAAGGTATTTCTGATCCCAAGCTGTTCAGTGGTTGTGGTTTGCAGCTTGGGCATGCTTTGCTTTGCTTTTCTTTACTTTTCTTTTCCTTTCTTTTCTTTCTTTTCTTTTCTTTTTCTGTTTAGAGTCTGCTACTGAGTGAGTACATTCCCTGCTTATCTTTCTGGGTTTGTGGTACCTCACTCAGGAGGATATTCTCCAAATCCATTCATTTGCCTACAAATTTTAGGATATCATTTTTTCTTGCTGCTGAGTTGTACTTCATTGTGTAGATGTACCACATTTTGTTAATCTATTCTTCAGTTGAGGGGCATCTAGGTTGTTTCCAGGATCTTGCTATTACAAATAATGCTGCTATGAGCATAGTTGAGCTAATGTCATTGGAGTGTGACTGTACATCTTTTGGGTATACACCCAGAAGTGGTATTGCTGGGTCCTTGGGGAGACTGATTCTCAGTTTTCTGAGAAGCCTGTTGTAATATGTTTTTCCCGGCCCATTTTTGGGTCCAGGAGGTTTGTGACCTGGCACATGGTGGTGGTTGGAACCTGCTTTGTGCCTGCAGCTTTTGTCCCCCAAAGAAATGAATCACACGCTTATATTAACTTTTACTGTTGGCCCATATCTTAAGCACATTACTAGCTAGTTCTTTCATCTTAATTAAACCCATTTCTATTTATCTACCCACCATGTGGCTCAGTCCATGGCTGGCCGGTACCTCTTACATGTCTATTCCTCTTGGGTGTCTGATGGAGACTGACCTAACTCTACCCTTTTCCTACCTGCCTGTGCTCTGATTCCCCACTCACTTCTACGGTGCTCTACATAGGCCAAAACAGTTCTTTATTTACATCATACAGAACATTCCACCACAGAAACCGCCATACTGCATTCCAGAGTGGCTGAACAAGCTTACACTGCCACCAAAAATGGAGGAGTGTTGTCCTTGTTCCGAACCCACTCCAGCATAAGCTGTAATCTGTGTCTTTTATCTTAGCCAATCTGACAAATGTCTGGCAGGTTAGCTCAGACGGTTAGAGTGTGGTGCTAAAAAACCTTTTTTTAATCCTTTGCACCAAGCCAAGGAAATTGCTCATTGTGTTTCTTATGAAATTCTGAGGCCTCCAGCACATTTCCTATTAATAACCAATCAATCAAACCACTGCCTTGTGCTAGAGGACCTGGCAGACCCAGACCCATATGGGATCTGATGTGTTATATATATATATATATACATATATATATATATATATATGTATATATATATATATATGTGTGTGTGTGTGTGTGTTTGTATATACACATATATATACATATACATATGCATATATGTATATACATATAAAATCTCTATTTCTGATAATTTTTGAAATTGTATAAATAACAAAGTAAATTCTGTTTTAACAGAAATAAAATCAGCAGTTTGATATGTAAAACAGCTCTTTCTGCATATTAAGAGTCAATAACTATGCTGAGGAATTCTGTAAAACTCATTAGTACCAAAAAAAAGGACATGCAATTATGACTTTTGTACAGAAGTGTAAGAGCTTTGAACCACTTTACTTAAGTCTCTTGATTTATATCTTGTCTTTTTTAATTTATTTGCATCAGTATAGAATGTAGGGACTCCAAATATTGATTTTTGCCATATAATGTGAGAAATGATACAACTTGTTCTTTTTTAGAAATTCTATTGTCTTGCTATTGGGATACTGACTGTATCTTCCCTCCAAAATATTATATTCTCTTTGGCAATATTCATTACTCTCTAGAGAGGAAATTTCATTAGTTAAAGATATTATAACTTTTGATATATCCATTCCTGTCAGTTGCTGAAGCCTTTATTTTCCTTTCAAAATCAAGTCAGAAATTTTTTCACATATGTCCTTAATTTTTTTACTCAACCTACATGATGAAAATATTCATTTTAATATAATACCTTCCCTTTGCCTTAGAGGTTAATATAACCAGAATACAGTTAAGATCTGAGTTCATATGATCCACATATGCCCCTTGTAATTTATTTCCAATATAAACCTCAGCTGATAATTTTCTTGAACTATTTAAGTCCTTGTCCTCTTTTAGGGTACTACGAGTCAAATGTAATAGTTTATTATTTTACCCCAATAATGGACAGTGTTGAGGAAACCTTCAATTATACTGTACTTTTGTAATGTATATTTGTACTTTTAATTTTGGCCTTTGTTCATTCATGGGAGTCTGCCAGAATATTTGTTCTATGATTTTTCTTGTAAATTTTTATTCCTCCTTTAAAGCTATTTTATCAACAAGTGCAGTATTGATTCTCACATTAGGCACTGGACATTCTAATTGTTCTAGAGAAGAGTTTCTTCCACATTGACTAAGAATAATTGGACCATGTTTGATTTGGAGACCTCTGATTTAGGGACCTTTTGAGAGAGGTCTCAAGAGGTATTTCTTGATGATAAAGGGTTGCCTTGTTTGTCTCTTGTAGATCTATATTCATTGGTCCAATGTTGTCCTTAGCCACATCTTCACATAATCCAGAAGGTAGGGGTCTTCTATTTGAGTCATTTTTAGAAAAATCATTAGGAGTGTTAAACTAAAAGAGTATCTTGTGAATAAGTCCTTCTACATGGCCTGGTTTACCACAATTAAAACATTTTATACCTTGATTTTTCTTCATGACCTTAGAAGGCATTTGTCCTACCCAAGTCTCATTATCATAATTTAGAAACTCAGCATTGATTATATATTTAATGCATTTTTCTAGAGGCACTGCTCTGGTTTTTAAAGTGTTAAGTATTTTTTGCATTCTAAATTATCATTATCAAAAACAAAAGATCTAATTAGTTGTTTTCTAAACTTCTAGATCTATTACCATTCTGTGTAATGCTTTAGTAAATCTTTGTAGAAAGTCAGTATAAGGTTCTATTAAGCTTTGCTTGACCTTAGTATATAACCCAGTTGTTTTTTCTGGTTCTAAAATCTTTTCCTAAGCATTCAATGCTTTGTTACAGCATAATAAAAATGTATATTCATCAAAAGCAAATTAACTCTTTACCTCAGCAAATTGGCCTTCACCAAGTATTTCATCGTGAAAAATGTTAAAACCTCTAATCTTACCTTATTATTCAAGGACTTTAGCCTCTTCTCTCAGCCAGTTTATCCACTGTAATTATTGGTCATAGTCTAATATGCATCCAATCCTCAGATGTCACTCTATTTCTTGAAAATCATCCATTTAACATTAGTTTAGCATAGGTGGAAAGAATACCATAGACACCTATAACTTTCTTGATGTCTTGTAAAACTCTCCTATGTATAGGTTCCTATTATAATCTATAACTCCTTGTAAATATTTATCAGTTGTTGAATTTTCCTGGATAGGTCATAATAGGAAAAAGGGAGAAACCTTTATGCTTACAACTTTTGGTAAATCATCTCTAACAACATAGAATATCAGTGATGTTGTTAATGCACTATTCTCTGTTGACCATGGTTTAGCATTCTCATTATTTATATCAGCCTGATACACTCATTCTAAAATTCAGAAACCATCAATTTGTACAAGACCTGAATTTCTTAAAAAGCAAACCTTTCTGATGATTTCATGGCATTAATGTTTTTTGGTTTTTATCATTAATGTATCATTCTACAAATTTAAACTTCTCTTTCAGTGATTTTTATTATCTGTAAAAAAAGTACCTTCATGGCATTTATTTTTGTCTCCAAGAAAGATGTTCTGTCACCTTGTTATAACTAGTTTTCCTAGAACTAATTTTGCATGCCAACATATCATTGGCAGATTCTATGACACGAATCTGGATAGTTTATTTCTTGTTAGTATTTTTTCAAAGTCTGGGACAATTTATCATTATTAGATTCCCAGGAATAAATGCAGTGTATTAGTTCCTCCTTGCCAGTTTACAATGTTCCTAATAATTCATTTAATATCTCAGACTTAGTATTATTATTAAATCATGTTTAAGGATATGATATGAATGACCAGACTAACTACCAACACAGCCAAAAACATGTACATCTCAGGAATGTTGTACATATCTTATAAAATTTTATCAATTGTAAGAACAAAAATGATTTAAGTTTCTGCTTACAGTGTCTGCCATGCTGTAATTATTTATTTCAGTCGTTAATGGCTTTAGCTGAGATAATATCTGGATGTAATGGTGATGTTTGACCCAGAAATACAGTGCCAAACAGACTCAGGCTTTCAGATTTGGCTTTCTGTGAATGTATTGGCTAACCAAGGCAAATTCTCACAAAATCAGAACTGATTACTACAAACCAATAAAACAACACACTGAGAGAAGCAATTTTATTGCGCAAGTGGACTTTAAGCTTGCTCTGCTGCTAGGTCAACCAGAGCATTTGAAGCTTACAAATACATTGAAAGAGGAATGTTGTACCTTATTGGGAGGCTGCTAAAAAGGTAAAAACAGGAAGCAGAAGCAGCAGCTAATATTTGTGGCAGGGGTTTCTTTAGGCATCTTCAGCCTGCTCTACTGAGCATGAGGAAATAGCCTGCTCCACTGGAAGAAAATTATCTTCTATTAAAAGTAGCAGTGGATTGACTTTTAATCTACAGATTTGCTGTTACTCCTCTAGCCTCTAAGACCAAGGCCTCTCAAGACCACATGGCTCCCATTTCTTCTTGGGAATGAACTGGCTTTTTAGTTTAGTGAGGTCTTCCTCTGCGAAGGAGGGTGCTGACAGAGCTTCCTGGATCCAGAGCCATGAGTGGATGAGTGGGACTGGGGAGAGTGGCAACCCACTTCTCTGGCTGGCAGACTCACTACTACTCTCTCTCTCTCTCTCTCTCTCTCTCTCTCTCTCTCTGTCTCTCTGTCTCTCTCTCTCTCTCTCTGTCTCTCTCTCTCTCTCTCTGTCTCTCTCTCTCTCTCTCTCTCTCTCTCTCTCTCTCTCTCTCTCTCTCTCTCTCTCTCTGTGGCCAATACCCTTTAAAATGGCTGGGTCAGGCCATTAGGCCACATTGAGTACCAGATATAATTAGTATTTGTAACCACTGGTAACTGATTTTTAAAAGGTTAATAGTTATTAAAGTATTTATAGGGAAACACTTACTGACATAAGAGATTATGCAATTATATGGTTCCCAAAAAGCTGGATTGCTCTACAAGGCTGAAGTTCAGGGGGTCTGGTCCTCCGTCCAATAACACAAAAAAGAAAATAGGAAGAAAGAGTAGGGGTATATGTGTTCCCATTCTTAAACTGGCCTGGCCATGCTCCAAATACTGGGACTTCAGGTCCTAAAGATCATACCTCTAGGTCAAGTTGATAGTGCCTGATTTCCACTACAGTTATCTCTTAGAAGCCTGTTCTTTTCTAGTGAGAGACAAAAAGGAAATAAATCTGGATGGGAGGGGTGTTGGGGGAGAAATAGGAAGAGTACAGAGGAGGGAAACTGTAATCAGAATATATTGTATGAAAAAAATCTATTTTCAGCAAAAGGGGAACAAATTGACAAGATCTCACACTAACATCTTGATAGCAAATCTGAAAGCTGCATGACAAAATGAAAAAGTAACATACCCATAAAATATAGAAGACAATAAATAATCAAACTCAGGCTGGAATCAATAAAATAGAAACAACAAAAATACAAAGAATGGATGAAATGAATAGGTGATACTTTTGAGAAAATCAGTAATATTGATTACCTTTTATCACAATTAACTAAAAGACAGAAAAAGAAGATACAAATTAATAAAATTAGAGATAAAAATGTGAGGACCTGAAGGGTGGGGCCCAGTTTCAAGGATTCATCTGCACATTGGCACCTGAGGGTAGGGCTCAGTTTCAGAGAAGCCTTCATGCCTGAGGGCAGGGCCCAGGTCTGAGAGTGAACCAGGCAGTCAATGTATTCCAAAGTTGGATTTTCACCAGAGGACTCAGCCAATAGTTGGTGTATCTTACCCCTTTTGCCAAATCTTGGAATGCTAAGGTCTGTCACACCTTCCTTACCTATGTTTTTCTTTAAAGACCTGCCCCCCTTCAGGGCAGCGGGATCCTTAGCCTTTCTGCTGTGCTGGAAAGAGGCTTTCAACCCAGATTCCTTGGAACCTGCATGTAACAATAAAATCCTCATGCATGTTACAGCATGTCCAGTCTCCCTAGTGGTCGTGGAAAATCTTAGATGCAGACATAACTAAAATATGACACAGTAATAGACACCAAGGAAATACAGAAAATCATAATGGCATTCTTTACTTTTACTTTCCTTTTTAAATTAAAAAAATTTCTCATATAATATATCCTGATTTGTTTAAACAAGGGGCTACATGGATAAAAAGTATGACTTTGTTCATAATAGAAAAAAGAAAAAATATATCTTGATTTAGTTTCCCCTCCATCCATTTCTCCCAGTTTCTTTTCACCTCCCTCACACATATCTGGATCCATTCTCTGTCTTTCATTTAAAAAGAACAGGCTTCTAAGAGCTAACAAGAACAAAACCTAACAAAATAAAATATAATGGTATAAAACAAAAACTATCACATCCAAGTTGGACAAGTTAAATCAACAAAAGAAAAAGTACCCCAATGGAAAAGTCAAAGACCCACTCATTTACACACTCAAGAGTCTCATAAAAAAAATTTTACCTACAATCTGTCCTACATGCAAAATATGCTGGGACAATGGGATCAAAGAGTATGTGGGAGCAATCAATGAATTTCTGATTTGAGTTGCAACCCATTTTCAACCTAGCCAGATTCTAGACATCCCAGAGACCATCACAAATTTCAAGTTGAACTACAGCACACTATAGTAATAATTTTTAACTGTGATATTAATATAAAAACAAACATGTTAACCAATGGAATCAAGTTGAAAACCCAAGCATACATCCACACACCTATACACACTTGATTTTTTTTTTAATGAAGGCAGAAATATACTGGTGCTAGTCAAAGTGGGTGGTATAGAATAGTGTAGAATAAGGTATATAGATCCATATTTATCACCCTGCACAAACTTCAACTCCATATAGATCAAGGACCTTGGCATAAGGTTTGATACCCTGAATCGGATAGGAGAGCAAGTGTAGAAAAGTCCTAAACTTTGGCACAGGGAAAGACTTTCTGATCATACAACCAACAGCACAGGCACTGAGATCAATAGTTAATAAACAAAGCCTTTTGAAAGTATAAACCTTCTGTAATTCAAAAGACATCTCCATTTAAACAAAATGGCAGACTACAGAACATCATGAAGAAAAATAATTCCATTTAATCTAGGATTAAATAAATAATCCAGGACTATTTAGTACTGGGGTACAGAACTAAACAGAGAATTCTCAAGAGACAAAACACAAATAGTTGATAAACACTGGATCAGTGGAACCATAGGACTGTCTCCTCCCTGCCCAGCGAAGGGATGGGGAGTTGCAGAGAAGAGAAATGTCAAGATGTGTTGGGAGGGGGAAGGGACCTTGAATGAGGATATACAGGGATGGGAAAAAAAATTTCAGAGGGAAAGCTGAACACATAGTAAATATATGTGTAGCAATCTTATTTGCATTACCACCCTTGATATGCCATGCTTATGATTCTTATC
>PVIH01012683.1:0-51667 GCA_004025045.1 Sigmodon hispidus | reverse complement strand
TGTTCAGCACCCTTAGTCATTAGGAAAATGTAAATTAAACTATTTGACCATTCATTTTATGCCAGTCAGAATGACCAAGATTAATAAAAACAAATGACAGTTCAGGCTTGTGAAGATGTGGGGAATGAGGCTCAGTTATTCTTTGCAATTGGGAATGTATGTTTGTGTAGCCACTGTGGAAATCTATGACAATTCCTCAAGAATCTGGAAATAAATCTACCTCAAGATCCAATGTTTCATTCTAATATAGAAACATTTGATCAGCCATATCCATTGCTATTGTAGTCAAAAGAACCAGAAATAGGAAAGAACCTAGATGTCCATCAGCAAATAAATGGATAATGAAAAATGTAGTACCCTTAAAAAATGTAAAAAAAATATTAACAAAAAACATGAAAATTGATGGAGCTAGAAAAAAATCTTCCTGAATGAGGTAACCCAGTGCTCAAAAGACAAATACTGTATATACTTTCTTAGATGTGGATGTTAGCTTTAAAAACTTCAATATGCATGCTATGATGCATATAACCATAGAGTATGGGTATTATAATAAAGGAGTAGGAGGAAGGAGAAGATCCCTCAAGGAAGGGAAATATAATATATAGCTATGAAGAAATGTGAAGGGAGACTGGAGAAAGAGCAGTAGAAAAGAGGAAGTTTTGGGAGGAAATCTGGGAGAAGCAATTATCACTAAGGGCCATTTTAGGTGTCATATGGAAGTCTAGTCCTGTAGATGCCTTTTACATTATATATATATATATATATATGTGTGTGTGTGTGTGTGTGTGTGTGTGTGTATGCATATATGATAAGTTTAAATAGAGTTCCCAAATAATAAGAGTGACAATGCTCCAACTAGATATCTACCACCATCAAGTGAAACATCCAATAACAACAATGGGTTATATCTAGTTGAGCCATTGACTAAAGGAACTCATGAAATACCAAAATATTTCAGGCTATTAGCAAGACTATTTGATATTCTCCCCACACTGGTGGTAAAGCCCTATTGATGATGACTGAACATAAAGAAGCAGAGCTGGTGCTTCACTAGAATGTTACGCCCTACTGAATAGTATTCATGGTACGAGGAGGTACTCTTCAAAAGGAGTACTTTGGTACTTTCACATTTACCAAAAAGATAAATGTGACCACTAACCCAGCTAAAAAGCTTTCTAATCTACAAGGTGATCTGCCTACATAATCTTCTGGTGAGCTAGTGACACAAATGTTGTGGAAATAACCAACCACTCTATCTGGATTTGCATTCTACTCTATTAGATAACACCCATGCCTTATGATGATCTGGTGATCAAGAAACCTGATACTAGATAGGCCATGGGCCTAGGGGAAAACCAAATTCTATTGTTCTCCTAAAGGAGTATAGCAATAAAATGACTCCTAAAGACATTCTGTTACATCCATAGACCAGTGTCTTGCAGAAATATCATCAGAGAAGCTTCCTCTTATAGCACATGGAAACAAACAAAGAGATTCACAACTGGACAATATATAGAAAGGGCAAGCATTTACAACACTAAATTCTAAATAAAATGTTTTTATTAAGCTCCACCCATCAGGTCTGGGATCTATGCAAAACTGAAGACAGAAACATTTTAAGAGCTAGGAGGAATAGATGCCACCAAGGAAACTATCTTCTAAATAAAATAGAAATTACATGCTAATGAACTCAGAGGCTTTGGCACCATATACAAGTTAAAGCCAGATGGAATCCCAGTGCTTGAGGGTGAAGTGGACACATGCTCCCAACCCTAACCAAAAATCTATCTTCAACTGACATCTTTTTTCAAATGAAAATTTAGTTTACTCCAATGGAGTTTCACTGAGTACATTAACCACACTTATGGGGAGGCCTCTTGTCCAGCAGTAGATGGTCAACACAAAATGAACCCAATGGTATTTTTGTACATATTTGGCTAATATTCTTTATTGAACATTTTTGTTTTAGTAATCTTTGTATATTATGCTTTCTAATTGAGTTTATTATGCTTTGATGTGTGTGTGTGTTTCTTGTGCCTCTTGATATTTTTTTCATTTTTGATATTCTTGCTGGTTTGCTATTTTGTGTTCCTGTTTACGTTTTTTCCCAAAAAATAGAGAGAAAGAAGCCATTGAGTGAGTGGGCAGGGAGGTGAGAAATAACTGAAGGGTTGGATGAGGTAAAACCACAATCAGATTATATTTAATAAAAATATTTCAATTAAAAATAAAATAAATTTTTAAAAAGTGTATTTTTATCTTGTTTATTGCTTTTTGAAAATCAATAACAAGCTTTATATAAAAAAGCAAAACATTCAGAATAGATGTAAAAGTCCATACAGTAATAAAACTTCTCTTTCCTCTAAAATACATGAAACATAAAAAACAAAATCTAAAGCTCCTCAAGCCAGGTTAGGCTCAGCTATAGATGAAGAAAGCACATCTGTAGATGAAGAAAATAGGTCACAGCTAATGCCTACAGGTGAAAGGGTTGCTTTGTAGAAATTTGTGGAGGCCATAGTGCATCTGTGGTCATTAGCTATGACCTATAAAGTGTATTCTTAACAATTTAGAGTCAACAACTTCTTGTGATGAGGAGAAAAAGCAAGTATAAATTAATAGTGAATGATCCTGATATCTGACAGCAATAAAAGGAATATCCTGAAATTGTTTGATGATAACGATTATGCAACTTGATTAGTTACTAAAATATCATTGGCTATATAATTGAAATGATTTACATATTTTCATTGCAACCAATAAGTTATAAAAGGTTTTATCTCAAAAAATTACTAAAAGGTAATAAATGAAACACTGGCACTCACAAAGACAAACTTAATTACAATTTAGTCTTTTGCAGAACATATGCCAATATCTATTCTATTTGATAAATAGTAAGGTATAAAATACTCCTTAACATATTGAAGAATATAAAATCAATATCTGTGATGTATAACATGTAAGTTATCAAAAATCTTAAAGATGGTTGCCTACTTTTGTTCATTTATAAGGCCACAAAAAAACAAGCAGAACTGGAGAAAAATAATGTACAATTCAAACAAGTAATAAATAAATAAACTATCATGCAGGATCTTTAAAAATAGCAATGGCATAATATAGGCACTAAGAATAGAAAATGGTGGAAAGATAAGTCTTTACCTATCAAAAGGAAAAGAAATGAGTAACACTAAGTATGTTTGAAAATACTACAGAGAATCATACTAATTTTTGCCTAAAATTATCTATAATGTGCATAATAATACATATACACATGGTTTCAGTGAATTTATGCCACTTGAAGTGATAGAGCCGTGGACTACCTAACAAGTTTCCCAACATCAGGCATGAGAAACTCTCTTTTGCTTTGTTGGTCAGGGGGTTTCAAGCAACTCATAAAGTGATATAAGCTAATCTAATGCCTTTGATTACATCCTAGAAGTTGACAATAAATAAATTTTTATTGTGTACATCAGACACAAGACTTGGAGAAATCAAGCTGGATCTGATCTAGAAGCCTCCTCTCCAGGGGCTAGCTTTCATAGTACCAGAAGGTGCTATGAAAGTTGCCTAAAGGGAAAAATAACCAACAGTCCTACCCACACTTGTAGGGATCTATGACAACTATGAACTACAAGAATACCAGCAGAGCAAGGTGCATCCAAAGGTGCAATGGTGGTGTCTATATCTTGGTGGTACACTAACAGCTATCTAATTGGCCTTAAGATCCCCTCAATAAGTGGGAACTCATTCCTGCTACTGTAAACCTAACGAATCACCTGTGGTTAATGTGATCATGGACCCTAGAAGAGAACATATTATTTCCCCTTTCAAAAATAAAAATGTCTCTAACTGCATTCTTAATATGTATACTTCAACCCGCAAGCAAGTATAGCTCTCACCTCTCATTAAAAACTTGTTTTTGCAACAGGTAGAACTTATTACAGAAAGACAAAACTGTCCAAAATGCAGAGAACAAAAGATCATGAGCTTTACATCCCAGGTGAGATATGTATAACACAACCCTCTACCTAAGGCTGAGGGATCATCAATAAAGTGCGCTCAGAATGATTGTAACAACCAGAGGACTAGGGAGTCTGCTGCTATATATTATCTCCTAAATTTTACAGTCTAAATAGGACATGAATAATGTCAACACATGCCAACATGTTGACATGCCAACATGGATAGAGGAAATATCACAAGACTTTATCCCTAAATAGATAACTACAGACAATTATTGACCGCTGAAACAAATTCAGTCTTTCCTAGGAATAACTGATTATTTAATATCAATTGGTCACCCTAAAATCATATATAAATGAGCAATAATAGGTAGACTCAGCAAAATATATGAACAGATTTATTCATGTACATTTAACAACAATAAAAAAAGAGGTCATGAATTTGAGAGGGAGATGAAATATGTGTAGTATCGTGGAAGATAGGGGCGTGGGGAAATGATGTAAATATAATACATATATGTATATTTTAAAAATAATAACTAAAAAATGATTTTAGGTTTTACAGAAATTTATTTCTTACTAGGCAAATTATCTATTTGTGCCATTTTTAATATTAATGAATATCTTCACATTAAAAAAGAAACACACCAATGGGAGAATAGCTGAAAACTAGTACAGCATTGTTAGAATCAAAATTACTTCGCCATAAACACATAAAAAGGCAATCATTATCACAGTTCTCTGAGAATAGAAAAGTTAATAAAATATTTAATTTATATATTTCATAAAAATACTTTTTCTTCAAAGAAAGAGTCAATTATTATTCAGAGGAAACTAAACAAACTCACACAACAGGTGGCAACTGTCTGAATGTATTCAAATGAATGTACACAAAGCCTTTTAGGGGGTCTGACTGTTATAAACTTCCAGTCCTCATTGGAAATTTTATATCTCAACCAAGCCATCTATATTGATTTCCTTAAACCCAGGATCTGACAAAATCCTTTCCTGATTGCTATCTTCATCTCTCTGTTCCTGAATGTATAGATAACTGGATTTAGAAAAGGAGTCAAAACTGCATCAAATATAGCTAGAAATTTATCTACGTGTGTTGAAGGAACAGGCCACACATAAAAAAAAATCAATGGCCCAAAAAACAAAACTACAACTGTCATATGAGCCAACAGAGTAGAAAGAGCCTTGGATGAACACCCTAGAGAGTGTTTATGGACAGTGATGAGGAGGAAGATGTAGGAGATGATGAGTAAAAAGAATGCAACCAAGGAAATGAACCCACTATTGGCAGTGACCATGAACTCAAGTTTATAAGTATCTGTGCATGCAAGTTTGAGAAGTTGTGGAATGTCACAGTAAAAGCTGTCTAGTATGTTAGGACCACAGAAGGGCAAGTTTATAACAAAAGCCAACTGGGCTAATGAATGAATGAGGCCAACAATCCAAGCAGCCAGTAATACTAACAAGCACATCCGTGGGCTCATGATGGTCAGATAGTGGAGAGGTTTGCATATAGCCACATACCTGTCAAAGGCCATGGCTATGAGTAACACCATCTCAGTTCCACCAACAGCATGACTAAAAAAGATCTGACTGATACAGCCTCCAAAAGAGATGACTTTCTGCTTTCTAAAAAGATCACAAATCATTTTTGGTGCTGCAATGGAACAAAATATAAGATCAATAACAGAGAGGTTTGCCAGTAAAATATACATGGGCGAATGCAAGTAGGGGTCAGAAGTGACAGTGACAACTATGATGAAGTTTCCCATCAAACTGGACACATAGAACAAACAAAAAAAGGAAAAAAGAAAAATCTGGATCTCCCAGGAATTTGAGAACCCAAGCAGCACAAATTCAGACACTACAGAATGGTTTGCTCTCATCATGGGCCCAATTCAGGGCTTCACTTTATCGTTACCTAAAGGGAAAAATGAGAATGTTCAGATTAATGGTACATCCATACTCACTATGAAGACCTGTATTAACCAGTGATTGCAACTATTACCTGAGCATTTCATGAAAATTGAATTGCGTTCTGTTGGCCACAATTGCTCTTGTGACAAAGGACAATCAAAATGTTACTGAAAAGAAGAGTTACTGCAGAGAGTTCTAGCATGAGAAACTGTAAGAAATCCAGTCGGCTGGTATACATGTCACACCTGATTAAAGACAAAAAAGCAAGAGCACTTGTCTTGGATTTGACAAGTTAGTGCATTCAGTGGTAACCACTCTCTTACTGGAGTCAGAACAACTGATCTCATCTACTACATATGAAGTTTGGACAATAGCTATTGCAAGGAAGAGACTCTGATTTTGTTTTTCAACCCAGAAATTATCTTTCTCTGTATTGTAATTTCAAAAAATTCATTATTTCATATTCAAATTAAAGAGCACCTCACTGTCTAATCCTCCTTATGACCCAGCCATACACCCACTCATTTTATATCTGATACACTGCCTTAATCATACTGGTTGATTTAAAAAGAAATGTTTGGAGTGAATTAATGATTTGGTTGGGAGAGTTCATATCTATGAATTTATTCCATTCATTATGTATGGAGAAATGTTTTGCATACTAGTAAGTAGAGACAAGAAAGTGTATTTTTAAAGTCTTTAATATCCTACATTTATATTTTTACAGATATAAGTATACAATTCTAAATAAACATTTAAATTAAGAAACCAGGTATCAAATGATAATTGTACTTTGTAGGAAACCAGGGCAATACTGGGAATGTAATCCTAAATTGGGACTCATGAGCAAAATGAATGAACAATGAACAAATTATTAAGTTATTTGGGGAGATAATGTTTTATGTAGACACACAGCAAAAGCATGAACTCTAAGGTATGATCTTTACTGCAGTGCCCAAAGAACCATACAGAGGTTTAAAAGACTAAATGTGTGGGAAATGAGAGTGATATAGATGAGGTCTAAGAGGCAATGAAAGCAAAGATCATTTAAGCCATGATAGGCTGTTATAAAGGCACACTATCAGAATACATCAAAATACTGTGGCTAAATGGGATCACACAGGCATGTCTATAACAAAGGTCAAAATTATTGAATAAAAAAAATCAAAATTGTAAAACAATAGCAAAATAACAAAAAAATAAGGTTGTCTTTCTAAACATTGAAATTCTCATGTCAAAAACAACTTCTCTATACATCTAAAATAATATATGAATGCCTCCAAGGTTTCAGGCAGTAAAAACTAATGTGTCTTTCATGGATATGTACAAAAAAAACCTTTTTCTGAGTACTTTCTGCAAAGATCAGCAAGTGTTTGGCAACTGGAATTCCCATGTAAGAAAAGCATATGAAGCCTGATTGTCCAACAATTATGATGATGTGTAGAATAAAACTAAAATAAGAATTAAATAAATAAACCAAAAAATGGTGTTTACAATTGGGACATATGACCCAGAAGGAAGGAAGGAAAGCATAGAACTGACATTGAGATGACATGACTTTTATCTTCTGAGTCTCAAAGACAAGAGTTGCCAGAGGAATACCTAACCTAGTCATGATATTAGCATGAGGAAATCAGACTTTCCTGAAGGGGATGTGCCATGCTGAGCTGACCTTCCTTGGAGACTTCTTTCCCTTTTGGGGGGAGGGGATCAGGGGGTGGGGAGGAAGGAGGCTGAAGGTTGACAGGGAGGAATTGGGAGAAGGGAAGGGAGGGATAGCAAGGGGATACATGGATAAAAAGAATTTTATTTTATAAATTTAAAAAATGATGCATTCAGTGTCCCCTAGAGGGCACAGTGATCTCAGAACACCTTTTGTTCTAAGTAACCTGAGATCATGCTAAATGAACATTTTGGTTATTTTTGGCATCCAGGATATTCATCCATTATAATCTTTTTATAGTTGTCATTTTTTTATTTTCTTACTTAAAGGCCATAAAAGTTAGAAACCATAACTTATTAACATTTTCTTTCTAAAAATCATTCTATATTTTAGATTCAGTGGGCTTGGTCTCCTAGAATATATTTTTACCCATTTGAAGTTCATAATTAAAGAAAATAAAAATGAATTGGTTACCTCAGTTATAAAATCAGACAAGTCAAATTTCTGGCCCTGTGTACACCAAGGAGATATCTAATTTTTACAAAAATAAACTAGATAAAAAAATTATCTTTTGCATCCCTCATCATTTTGGTTGTGCATATTTTTCTGCACTAAGAACTACAAGGCCAAACGTTTAACCTGTGTACATGTCTGTTTTTCCTAAAACAAAAATGCACAGGTGATATAAAATATTCTGCAACTAACTTGCTTGCTTTTTTATTCTTTTTTAGGTTATCTGTCTCAAGAATTAAACAGTCAAATTGTTACCCATTCCTTCACACTTTTCACAGTATCAATCTCTGTGCTGCTAGATTTAGGTTTGTAGTTTCCCCTGGATCTTATCTAAGTGTATTTTATGTATGACAATCTAAATTAGAAAAAAAACAGAAAACAACTAAAAACTAATCAAACATAATTTATAGCAATTGCATTATTTTCCCATTTAATGTTTATTTTAGCAACTTTTATGTTTCTAAATTATAGGATTCCAAAATTAGACATGCAAGATAGATGTTTTTTAAAATTCTAGTTATTCTGTGTCTAGTTTATGTGTCTGTTATTTGGGGTTTATTTCAATAAAGGCAACAGAGATCTACAATTTATCAATCACTTCTAGTTAACTTGTCTGTGAGCATGGAAACAAAGTAAAACAAGTAGTCCTAACTTCTTATCTCTACAAACTATGTCCCTACTTTGATTCTTGAAGTGGTTAATAACCAAATTCTTTACTATATCAGACTTCAGCCTCAGAAATCATCACTTATGCAGAAGAGTTCAGATTGTCCTTAAGCCAAACATATATTTTTTTAACTACAAGATAAAATTCAATGTTTATTATTTGCCTTCCTCTATAATTTTTCATATGTTATTTACTTCTGACTGTGAGCTGTTTCATCTTGTCTACATTATAGCTGAACTGATTATATACATATATACACACATATATACCATATATATTTACAAAGAGAGAGAGAGAGAGAGGTGAGATTCTGCCACTAGGCTGGTTTCTGAAATTGAATTGAGAGAATGTGTCCAATTTTTCCACTGCCATGTTGTTTTTCCATCTTTCACCTACCTATTTCCAGGAGGTAGCATCTTCCAGTCAGAGATTCCCTAATAACTGAGTTTTGCATACACAACTACTATTCTAGAGAAAGATGAGTGAATAAAAGGAAACATTAATTAAGAAAGTGGAGACTTATGACCAGATGCTGCTGGAAAGATTAGGTTTGCCAACATTGCTCATGTGACCCAGGGAATTGCCACTAAAATCCAATTGCTTTGGTAAAAGTGGCAAATGAAAATCTAATGAGTCACTGGAGAGGAAATACAACTGAAACAGCCAGTTCTGAGACAATTGCCTTTGGTGACTTTTATGTGTCAATTTGAACTTGACCACTGGAGATTTAAAATGAAGCAGAGTATTTAAGGAAAGTAAAAATAGTCAAAATCATGTGAATCTTGCTATATTGTTTAATGAGCATATATAATACAGAACAATCCAGAAACAGTTTAATTTTTTTGCATTACAAAGTTGTACACAATTTACAATCTCCAAAACTGTATCAAAAGTTGTCTTGTTAAAGTCCACTAGATTATAAGTTCCTTGAAAGTAAATACCTACACCTGGAGTTTATTGACTCCATTTGTTCTCCAAGTCCAAGGACTTCAAGCCCCACAAAAAAATAATACATAACATGCAAGTACAGCATTTTAATCTGTTATGGATAGCAGTGTTCTTAAAAGCAGGAACAGTGAAAAGGAGAGGAACAGAGAAGGAAGGATATGGAAGATTCCTTATAAGAATCTAGGCCCACTTCCTGGAGGGACCATACTTTAATAAAGACTTGAAATTTTTAGGTAGGAATGAGGAAAGTGAGAATTAATGCTAAGAGAAATAACAGTGCACTGACTGAAAGGACTATGTTGTGTTCAGCATTGTGTGTATTGTGTTTTTCTTTTTTAATATTGTTATTTTTATATTATTTATAAAGGATATATCATATGTTCAGCATATCCAACCCCCATACTCCTCTATTCTCCCTTTTTCTCACTGCCTCCTCTCCCATTATTTTTTGTTACTCCCCTAGATATAGGCATGATGTTACAAACCCATAAAAACTCAGGGAACCACAAATATGAGAAAGCATATATTTGTTTTCATGGCTTAACTCAGATAATATGATTATCACAAGTTATATCTACTTTCTTCCCAATGACATAAATTTCTTCTTTTTTATGACTAAAAAATTTTTGATTGTGTGTATTACCACACTTTTCTTATTCATTCCTCTCTTGTGGAACAATGAGGTTTGTGCTATGACGTGACTACTGTAAATAGTGCAGCAATAAGCACTGATGTGGAAGAATCTCTGTGATGTATTATCTCCAAGTAAACACACAGAGTGGTCTAGCTGAGACTTACAGTTAATATATTTTCAGTCTTTTTAGGGGTTAAAAATCTTCTATAGGATCTGGACACGTTTACGCCTTCCACCAGCAGTGCATATGTGTACCTGATCAAAATTGGATATTTATTTTCTTTTCTTCTAATTTTATTAGTTCTTTGAGAATTTTGTTCAATGCATTTTGGTCATATTCATCCCTTCCCTAGCTCCTCCCAGATCCAATTCTGATTTTTTTACCTACACAACTTTGTGTACTCTTGTCCTTTTGTAACCTATCAAGTATGATTGATGTTGCTCAAACACAGTTGCATGAGTGGCTTCCCACTGGAGTGTAGTCAACCCACCATCAATCACACTCTTAAAGGAAATTAACTCTCCCACTCCCAAGAGCCATGAATTGCCAACAGCTCTTAACTAGCAGTGGAATTTTGCCCACCTTTCCCTCTCCATGCTGGAATTTTTCTACCTTTTTCTTTGTGTTGAAAAACAGAAAAAAAAATAAGCTAAACCAAAAACTATAAGCTGAAAATTGGAGCTGGCAAGACAAACCAGCAGAAAAAAAGAGTCCAGGAGAAGCCATAAGAATAAGAGGCCCACTTATACTTACACCCAGGAATCCAATAAAAACACTAAACTTGAAGCCATAATATATATGCGGAGGACCTGCTAGAGACTTGAGCAAGCCCTATGCATGCTGCCTCTGTCTTTGTGAGTTCATATGAGCTTTGATCATGTTGATTTAGAAGGTCTTGTTTTCTTGTTGTCTTTCATGCCCTGTGGCTCTTATACTTTTTGTGCCTCCTCTTCCACAGGCTTTCCTAAATTCTAAGAAAAGGAATTTAATAGAGACATCTCATTTAGTGCTGAGTGTTTCAAGGTCTCTCTATCTCTCTGCATAATGTGAATCTCTGCATTTGTTCCCCTCTGATCCATCGGAAGTTTCTCTGGTGATGGCTTAGTAAGGCACTGATCTATTTGTATAGAAGAATGTCATTAGGTGTCATTTTTTTATTACATTGTTGTTGTAATTGGTTTTACCCTAGATCCCTGGGATATCTGGTCTGGTTCTTGGTCACCCAAGCAGTATTGGACATGGGTTTCTTCTTATGGAGTGGACCTTAAATCAAATCAAATATTGTTGGTTACTCCCACAAGCTTTGTGCCACTATTCTCCTAGCTATTTTACCCTGCACATACCCTCCTGCCTTTTTCCTAATGGCTAACATTCTGACTGAATGAAATGGAATCTCAATGTAGTTTATTTTAATATTTTTATTTATTCTTTGAGAATTTTATATATTTTTATAGTGAATTTTTATCAAATCTATCCCCAAGACCTCCACTTCCATTTCTTTTAGGATCTCCACTATCACATGCACCTCTCAACTTCTTGTATTCTTTGCTTTTAACCACTGAGCCCAATTACTGATGCAAGTACATGCATGAACACAGCTATTCACTGGAGCATGCACAATGTACCCATGGATGCATCCTTAAAAAATTCTTGCTGGGGAGGAGATAAGGTGATGGGGAGAAGAGAGAGTGACTGGAAGGGGTGGGAGGGGAAGGGAGTTTGATCAAGGGTATACATGGATAAAAATATGACTTCATTCATAATAAAAAGAAAAAACAAATTGAATTTTGTCTTAAGAGACACAATTAAAAACAAAAATGACGATTCTTTCTCCCAGCATCCATAAATTACCAATAGCTTTCCAGCAAAACATGAGCCTTTATGAACCACTCCCCACTTAAATTTAAATTGTGACTGGCTTGACATTAAATCTAATGCATGTAGCCACAATGTCTGTGATCTTCAGTCAAGAAAACACAGTTTTGCACAGTCCACCACAAACTTTGGCTCTTAAAATCTTCCCACCTCCATTTCCACAACTTCTCTCAGCCCTGTTTCTGAAAACTTGAATAGAGGAAGAAAATATGATAGAGGTAGAGAGATGACTTCATGGTTAGGAACTTTGACTGTTCTACCAGAATGCCTGGGTCTGATTATCAGTACCCACATGGCTGTAAGGATGCTTGGCATATAGCTGCTATACCATAAATGTGCTAGTCTGATAACTCAACTTGGTGACTAGTGAGATAAGAATTTCTGGCATGTAGTAGCCACAAGGTAAAAACAAGCCACATATGGAGGGCACACCCATAGGCATGGCTATGTATATTCATGCCCACCTGTTCTTTTAAAATAAGTCTCCATCCCACCCCAGAAGAAGAGACATGTAATCAATTCAGGTGAGCCATGGGCTGGGACATATGGCAGGTAGATTATAGAAATGGGTTGAATTAAGATGAAAGAGCTGGCTAGTAATGTATTTGAGACGTTGGCCAAACAGTAAGAAATTAATATGAGTCTTATTCATTTCTTTGGGGACAAAAGCCACTGTAGGCATGGTCCCAACCTCCAGTCCAAATGGGCCCAGGAAACTTTCTACAACAAATGGCATCCCAACATGGGCAGAACAGCTGCCTAAAGACTGAGAAAGTTTAAAAAGCCTAAAAAGCATTCTACACCAATGAAACAGCCAAAAGTGGCTTTTGGAATTGCATATTTGAATTGATTTATGGTACAGAGATAGCATGGTGTTCTGGCTGGAATTGAAAAATGGCGTATCTGCTACACACAGCTTAAACCCATACTTTTCATGGAGGACTTGGCATAAGTGTGATTGATTTAAGGTTTCTGCTTATACTGAACACAAAGGAAACAGAGTCGAAAACAGTTTTTCTGGTAGCAGCATTTCCTGAGTCCACTCTGTTTGCTGGCAGCGAGAGATGCAGCAGGCACCTCCCTCACATTGAAACACCCTCCAAAAGGGGCGGAGTCAGCAGTTACAGTGATCCTACCATTTTAAAAGCTCTTCTGGTTGGAAAATGATTAAGAATTCTCAATAAAACAGTTTTAGACTCACTAAATCTCTAAACGGGGTATAATGTATGTAAAATACTCATAGGCTTCAGAGAGAAAAAAGAAAAGGGTAAAGAAATCCCTTTAAGAAAGAGAAATAGGAATAAAGATAAAAAGGTCAAGTAAAGATTGCAGATAAACACAGAGTCTAGATTATGGTTATTGTGTTTTCTTTTAATTTTTTAACTTTTAATGAGCTAAAAGCAGAAAGATGGTTGATTGCTAAGGCTGCTAAGTTGGACAAACATATATATTTTAAAGATACCTTGACTTTAAATCTGTTTATAAGAGTATGTTGCTTTGGAAAAGAGTTTCTGTTTTTGTCTCCACAGAAGATCAAAACCTGTGGATTGGTTCCAGGACAATGTGGTTTCATTTGCCAAGGACACCTGAACATTCTCAGCTTCTAAGATGCCAGTTGAGATGATCCAGCCTCAAGACCCCATGAGATTGCCAATGTTGTCAGCAGGAAGTAGTAAAAGAAAAAAGCTACATCCAATTTCCAAAAATATTACTTATTAATGTTTGTTTTAATTATAAATGGTTAATAGTCATAGTCAATCTCTTTCAAAAAAGGGGGAGAATATGATATAGGAATGATTAGAAAAGATAAGTGGATTTTGACTTACTGATATAAACTTAAGGTCAATTTTGTTATGCTGTATATATTTTCTACTCTTGATTAAGGTATGATGCTGATGTAACTCATTTAAAATTATAATGTGTAACTGAGAAATGCAGATTAACAGTCATCTATGATAACCAAACTTATAGTCAAGTTAGTTAGGCTTTTGTAGGTATTCAAAGATATATTTCAATTAGATAGGTAGTCTTCAAACACTTTAAAAACAAGCAGAATATGACATTTAAAATATTTTAAGAACTTAGACTTTTCTAGACAGTGAGACAGGTCTGCTCCTGGCAGCAACAATGTATTTCAGGAAAATGATGGGCACTGGAGAAACTTCATGTGGAATATATTTTGTGGCAACAGTTAGCCACTGGACAAGAAATTGTTCTGGTATTGACTGCTTGATAGTATGCTGTATGTTTAAACTGGACATGCAGGTTCCATAGGAAAGTGACCTCTGAACTTTGGCAGAACAAGCTGAGATGGTCCTTCAGGTTCCTGCTTTGCAGAAAAAAATTACCAGGCATTCTTCAGGACACAAGGAGAAGCAACTGATGGTCTGTGTCTGATTTCCTGCATCACTGAAAGGTATGCCAGAGATTTGGGGCCATAAAGGCTGAAGATGGTGCCCCAACATTACAAAGGAACTTTGGGTGACTGTCCAGGCAGACAGGTGTCATCCCTGTCATTTTCTAGACTTTGGAAGTTGCTTGCACTTCCTGTTTATTTGGATAATATTATATCCTTCTGTGGTATTTGATGTGGTTGAAGGTTTAATAATTATTGATATAGTTCTTTTTAGTTTAAAAGACATATTAGATATGAAACTTTAGACTCACGATGATAAGGTAGATAATAGAATATTCTCTTTAATTTTGTGAATACAGATAGACTGGATATAGTTACTGTAACTCCTGCTTGAGAACTGTTCTGTTGTAATTTTGCTATATGGAAATTGAAACCTTCCTTTTTGATTAGACAGAAAAGAGAAAATGTGGTGGGATGTTCTCTGTATGCTGTAAACAAATGAGCTGCTTTGATCTATGTGGAGCACCATAGAAGTGGGTGGAGGATCAGAGGGCAGGCAGGAAGAAGGAGGGTGGAGTTAGTCTGTTGCCATCTGACCCCTAAAGAAGAGACATGTGAGAAACCTAGGTGAGCCACAGGCTGGGCTACGTGGCAGGTAGATTACAAGAAATGTGTTGATTTAAGATGAAAGCGCAAGCTAGTATTGTTCTTGAGACATGGGCCAAAAAGTATGAAATTAAAAAAAAAGAAGAAGAAGATGCTATGTGAAAGTCTGTCTCTTTTTTTTTGTTTCGGTTCTCTGCCTTTGTACTCACCCAGAAACTCTCCTGTATAAATTCTAGTATGGCACTGCTGGTATCTTTCTGGTCTCACTCAAAACACCAACAACAGTGGGTCATAATCACCTGTTACTCTAATTCTAAGGAAAGTAACACTTTTTTGCCCTCTGTTGGCCCTACATATATAAGGTGCACAAACACACAATTATGCAAAATATCCTATTAAAAAAATAAAATTTTAAAAAGATAATAGAGGACTTATAGAACTGATTAATTTTCTTTAAAAGATTGTGTGTGTGTGTGTGTGTGTGTGTGTGTGTGCAGATTCTACTTGGGGGTCCAGAAGAGGACATCTGATCCCTCAAAGCTGGAGCTAAAAGCAGTTTTAAGCCACCCTTGAGTGAACTGAACTTGTTTTCTCTGTGAGAACAGTACCCAGTCTGAACTATTGAGCTGTCTGTCTCTCCAGCCTGTCAGGATGGTGACTGACAGATTCATTCTAGTTTTATTTGATAGCACTTAAAAGAAATCAACATGGTTAGTGATTAATTCCAATTAGTTTTAAATTTTCCACTTTGTTTAACATTTCCTCAGAGGTAACTTGGCTCTTCTGTCATAAAGAAATGAATAGATCCAGTAGATAATCACAAACCATATACAAATGGGCAAAAATAATTGGAATTAGTGGATTATTTAAAGCAAAAGAAACTGTTTGAAGACATGTGGAAGAGCCTGAGAAGTGTTGAAGATGGAAGTAAATATATTCATATCCCATTCATACATGTGTCAAATTTTTGAAGACTAAAAATTTAATAGATCAAGGTTACTTCCAAAATCTATAAATTACAGTGATGATACCTATCTGCTTGGACAGTTACCCAGTAGAAGGGTGGAGTAAAAAAGATGCTGTCTAGCCACCCAAGAAGCAACATAAAAGAAATAGGTAACACACAGGCCATATGGTAGGACAGATTAATGAAAATGAGTTGAAATAACATGAAAGAGCTAGCTAACAATATGCCTGAGCCTTAGGCCAAAGAGAATGAAATTAATAATATAAGTGCCTGAGTCACTTGGGGGCAAAGCAGCAGGTCCGGACCATGGGGCTAGATGGTCTGGGACTGCAGGTCTGTGGGTCTGATCTACCAGCTAGATGGGCCAGATACCTCATGCTACACCTGTGTCCCATTATGTCTTGCTTTCTAGGAAGTAGCTTGCAGTTTCTCCACACTTCACCTTACTTCTCTTTTATTTCTGCTTGGATTTCCCTCCTGCTGCTGGGATGCCCTGACTCAAAACAGTTTTTTTTAAAATAATCAATAGTAATAAAGCATATTTACATCATACAGAAAGATATCCCACATCACAAACCACTACAATTACAAAGAAAAAAGAGAACTAGATTCTCTAATTAAAAATACAATCAATGTTATTATGTAAAGTGTGCTTTTGGTCATGCTAAAGTTTAGAGTCACTACCCTGATACTTCCTGATGTTCTGATCTATCTATATCTTCATTAAAGGAAAAGTAAATTTAAAAAAATAAATCAAGGCTTCAAGACACTCATCTAGTTTGAGAGATATTCAGTATTTTCATAGTGTGTTTGAACATTATACTAAAATTAGAAGTAGTAGAAGACTAAATCTATAACATTGTTCAAACTCCCTTCCCCTCCAGTTCCTACCAGTCATTCTTTCTTCTCTCCATTACTTTACCTCCTTCCTAGCAAGGGCAGGAGGTCCCAAGGTCTCACGGTGGCTTAGTTCAGCATCCACTCCAGGCAAACTATAAATATCATGTTTAAATATGGTATGCAATTTTGAGTTAGCAACTCTTACTTTGTTTCCAGTTTAAAAATAAGTGAATTCTTTTTTAAAAAAAAAAAAAAAACACTTTTATTTATTTATTTATTTGCCTTGGTGTTTGCCTGGAACTGGAATTACAGACAGTTGTGAGCTGCCATGTGTGTGCTGGGAATCGAACCCCGGTCCTCTGGAAGAGCAGACGGTGCTCTTAACTGCTGAGCCATCTCTTCAACCCCATACTGCTTTGAGATTGGAACTGCTTCCCAAGAGAGACTTTCCCAATATTAGGAAAGCTGACAAACACACATACACACATATACACACACCTGACATCTACCAAAACCTCACCTAAACTTCATGTATTGCACCTACAATTCTCCCTTTAAATTTCTCAAAAAAATTGATGAAACATGCTTAATGATATTAGCTTTTGATAGTGCAGTACAGAAATCATTGCTCTAAACCCCCTATGTTACCTCAATCTTAGAAAATTCAAATAACGACATTACATGTTTTATTTGAACTAAAAAAAAATAGACAAAGTAATATATTAAAATAAATAAATTTAGGCAGTGTCAGGGGTGGGTTTAATTTCTTGGCATGGGTTTAAGACTACATATGTCATTGGTTAGTAACTTCCTCAATCTCTAGGCCACCCTCACTCCAGCATATCCCATAGGCAGAAAAGACTGTAGGTAGAAGTTCATGTGTCTGAGTTGGTTTCAAACGCCTTCTCCACTTGAAATCTTGTCTGGTCACAGGAGACAGCCAGTTCAGTCTAGTATCCATTATTGCTAGGAGTCTTATCTAAGGTCATCCTTGTAGATTCTTGGAAGAATCCCTTGAGCTATGTTTATATCTGACCCTGAAAAATCTCTCTCTCTCTCTCTCTCTCTCTCTCTCTCTCTCTCTCTCTCTCTCTCTCTCCAGTAATCTCAATATTTCCCCCAACACAAACACACTCACACACACACACACACACACACACACACACACACCTGATGGCTCATGTTCTCATCCCTATTCACCCACTGACACTGCCTGGAGCACCAGGTCCCACATGCTAGATGATCCAAAGCTGTAGGATAGAACCAAACATGACTGAAGGGGGGAAATGTCAGTGTAATGATACCTAAGACTATTCTGCTGAACACATAGATTGGAACCTAGCCCAATATTCATCAGAGAGGCTTCATCTAGCAACTGGTGAAAACAGACACAAAGACCCACTATCACCATTTAGGCAAGACTCGGAGAGTCCTGAAGAAGGAGGGAGGGAGGACTGTAGTAGCCAGAGGGGTCAAGGACACCACAAGAAAACTCACAGAATCAACTAACTTGGCCTCATAAAGGCTCACAGAGACTCAACCAACAACCAGGGAGCCTGCATGGGATTGATCTAAGCTCTTTGCATATACTTTACAGTTGTGTTGTTTGGTGTTCTTGTGGGACTCCTAACAGTGGAAGCAAGGGCTGTCTCCAAATCTTTCACTGGCTTTTGGGATGCTAGTCCTTATAATGTGTCACCTTGCTCAGTCTTAGTAAATGGGGAGGTGTTTAGTCTTAGTGCAACTTGTTATGTGTAGTTTGAAGTTCCTGTCCCACCAACAACTCCCAAATACCCATCATCCATGTCCCAAATAATCAATTCAGAAGCTTAATCTTAAAGTAAATTTCAGGCCAGTAGCTCAAGCACATTACTAATTAGCTCTTACACTTAAATTAACCAATAATTCTTATCTATGTTTAGTCACATGCCTTAGTATGTTTTCTCAGTCCAGCAGTGTCATCTTGACTCCTCTGCATCTGACTAGAGACAGTGTCTCTGCCTTTTCTCTTCCCAGAATTCTCCTATTCTGGTTGTCCTAACTATAGTTCCTGCCTGAATAATTACCAGTCAGTGTTGTGTTAAACTAATATGAGTGACAAAACTTTATAGTATACAAAAACATTATCCCACAGAAGTTATGCCTTGTTTTGCTAAAAATAGTAGAGAAAGTACCTGAATTGTTCTTCTCTTGTAATCATATTGGTGACTACCCTAATTGTTATCATAAAGCCTTCACACAGTAACTGATTGAAGTAGATGCAGAGATACATAGCTGAACACTGGGTTAAACTCCAGGAGTCCAGTTGAAGACAGGGAGGAGGGATTGGCTGAGCAAAGTATGTCAAGATTATGACAGAGATAGCTGAACTGAGCAAGTTAGGGAGCTCATGGACTTGGAACCAATAGCTAGGCAGCCTACACAGAATTAATCTAGGTCCTCTGTATGTAGGTGATAGTTGTGTGGCTTAGGCTGTTTGTGGGGCTCCTACAAGTGGGATCAGAACCTGACCCTGGCCCATGAGCTGGCTGTTTGGAAACTATTCCTCATGTCCTCATGCTGAGATGCCTCCTTTAGCTTTAGTAGTGGGGGAGGGCTTGAGAAGGCTGTTTGGAAACTATTCCTCATGTTCTCATGCAGAGATGCCTCCTTTAGCTTTAGTAGCGGGGGGGGGGTTGGGGGGTGGGGGGGGAGGCTTGAGTCCTGCCTCAACTTGATATGCCATGCTTTGTTGAATCCCATAGGAGGCTTGACCCTCTCTTAATGGAGAAGATGATGGTGGCATATGGGTGATAGGGGAGAAAATGGGAAGAGAGGAGGGAGAAAAACTGTGGTTGGTATGTAAAATAAATTTTAAAAGTTAATGCAAAATAGAAAAATGCAGTACATTAGGAGTTGGGAAAAAGAATGGAGTGTGAAGGAAGAACTGGGAGAAGCGGAGGGAAGGGAAACTGACCAAGATGTAAAATAAACAGAATGAAAAACGGGAAATTGTTAGCAAGAGTGGAACAGCTACTTCTGCAGCTACCACATTGATGGGCACCCATTAGCCAAACTAGAGTGCCCCCTAAAAGCATTGCCACTACCTACCAATCTATTTCAATTATTAAGTTACCGGCTTATAAGGAATGAAGCATGTGTGTAGACAAGTTAGTTCCATGTGATGTGAGCTCATTATTCCATTTTATCTGCTATAAAGGTGTCCTATGATTAGATGTAATATTATCTAAATAGCATAGAAGTTAATAAAATATTCTTTAATACACAACTGTCACCAATCAATTTCTCAGTAAAAAACAACCAACATAAGGACATATAGTAAGTGATTCCTTATATGAACAACAGTAATAAGGAAGTCATTCCGCAGTGCAGGAAAGTCTGATCCCAATTAACCTCATCCTTCACCTCAAGCCAGTCACCCAGCAAAATGGAAATCACAAAGTTATACTGATATGGGAGTAAAACCATTGGGTGTCTGTCTCAGGGCACCCAATTTGATAATACAGATCATTGCTTGCCTTGTAACTTTCATCACAAATGACTGGAACCTGGAGGAAATGAACTGTGATGTTTGTAAAAATGCAGAAAATCTTCAGAAATAGTTTTACTTCCATATCACAGAGTACAGGTAGCAACACAGGCAGCAACACAGTTCTAATTCACATAGTGAATGTACATGTTGCTTTAATTCTTCTTTTCAAATAGGACACAATTTTTCTCTTGAGTTTTATCTTAAAGGGAAAATATTCTTAGAAAAAATTAATAAATTGAATGTGTCTAAATAGAACCATGCTAATCTGACAGAAAAATTGTTCTTTTAATTTTTATTGGGATTTCAAAATGACTCTCAAATCTTCTACACAAAGTATATATTCATGATACCACTCTGTGTTTTCTCCTGATTTGAACCCCCATTCACAGCAGAAAAACTCCAAATGGGTAATGTGTACAAACTTGAGGAGATAGATAAATGAATCAGTAGACTAAGCCTTTATAAGCACAACAGTAAATATGTCCAGAAATTTGTGCATATAAGACAAAATATAATTTGATAGGTTATCCTATCTTAAAGTGATCCTATAATCTCTAAATAAATATACATATGAGCAGCATTAAATTAATTTAGCATTATATATAATACATATATTTTAATTATTAAATTAAAAGAAGTCATAAATAAGAGAAAGAACGTGAGAGGCCAGACATGAGTTGGAATGGGGTGACAGAGGAGAAGAAATTATCTGAATAAAATAATTATGTAGGAAATTTTCAAAATATAAAATAAATATAAAAGTTTCCTTGTTCTAAAGGCATCAGTTTTTTTTTCAAATAATTATTATTCCTTTGGAATATAAGTTCAAGATTATTATAATCTTTGCTTTATGAATGTTTATAATTCTGTTTTCAGGAGAAATTGTTAATCCTGATTAATCTTAAGCAGGTGAATATATAGATATATAGAGAAGAATAATTATATATATACATAATTTATGTGTGAAATATATATATATGCAAAATTTTTCTGAAGTTGATAAAAAATGAGCTTCACTTCTACATTCACTGAAGAGAGTCCACAGCGTATCTACTTAAGTTTTCTTATAACTAACTAGCTGTCTACATACTCTCTTTATTGCTAACTTCATTTCTTGATTTCTAAATGTGTATATTACAGGATTCAGAAAAGGAGTGACAACTGCATCAAAAATAGCCAGAAATTTATCCAGGTGTATAGAAGGAGAAGGCCAGGTATAGAAGAATATCAAAGGGCCAAAGAATAAGACCACCACAGATATATGAGCTGAAAGTGTGGACAGGGCTTTGGAGGAACCACTTGAAGAATGTTTTTGTACAGTGGTTATGATGAAAATATAGGAAATTATCAGTATAAAGAAGGAGCCCACAGAAATAAACCCACTGTTGACTGTGACCATGAATTCCAGTTGGTAAGTGTCTATGCAGGCAAGTTTTATAAACCGAGGAAGGTCACAGTAGAAGCTGTCCAACACATTAGGTCCACAGAAAGGTAAGTCTATTACAAAAGCCAGTTGAACCAGAGAGTGGATAAGGCCAACCACCCAGGCAGCTACTAAAAACAAGATGCACATCCTTGGGTTCATAATGGACATGTAATGAAGAGGTTTACATATGGCCACATATCTGTCAAAAGCCATGGCTATGAGCAGCACCATCTCTACACCACCAATGACATGAATAAAAAATATTTGAGTGACACAACCTCTAAAGGAGATGACTTTGTGCTTTCTGAATAAGTCATAAATCATCTTGGGAGAAGAAACAGAAGAAACACCTAAGTCAATGAAGGAGAGATTAGCTAGCAGAAAGTACATTGGAGAATGTAAGTGAGTGTCAGATATCACAGTAAACATGATGAGGCAGTTTCCCATCATGCTTCCTATGTAAAACATGGATGAGAACACAAAGAGCAATAGTTGGATACTCCAGGAGTTGGTGAGTCCCAGGAACACAAACTCTGACACCACAGACTGATTCACTCCTTCCATTGGCTTGGTTGGCAATGCTACCTGAAGGAGTAAAAGGGAAAAATCATAAATTATAACTGAATTGATGTACAGTCCTGCATATATATAAACAGATGCTGAGTAGCACAGTCATCAGAAGATCATAACTTCAGAGTGCAATAAAATATTACCTCACAGTTTCCGAAGATAACAAGAAAGCATACATGGGAAGTATTTGGGGGAGAGCAACAAAAATGAGGTAATTGTATTTTTATTTAAAAACTTAAAAGTGTTTTAAAGATAAATGTGAGTGGATTTTAAAAGACTTGATGTGAATACAAATTAGGATTCTTATTCAGAAAGAAAAAAGTTTTTTAGAAATACTTCAAAAAGTTAAAATACAGACTGGGGTTATAGCCCAGTGATAAAACTACAGATGAATAAAGGCCAATGTTTGATCCTCAACATCACAAATGATAAAGAGGTTGTAGGTAAAGAAATAAAAAGTAGAAGAGAAAAAGAAAACTAAAAATATCCAGCTAGAGAGCTGACTTGATATGTGAGGGGACTTGCTGTGCAATTGTGAGTACCTGTGTTCAGACACCAGCATCCAAACAAGAAGCTAAGTGTGGCTCTGTGTATCTGTTCCTAGTGTAGTGAGAGATGAAAATAGAAGGGCCACCTGAGCTTACAGACTTCCAGGCTAGATCCAGGCTCAGCATGAGAGCCTCTTTCAAAGGAATAAAGTGTTGAATGAGAAAGCAGGACCCAGGACATTATCTTCTGGTCCAACATAGATAGGTCTGTATTACCGTGTTTGTGTATGTAGAAGCATGCATGAGGACTCACATACAAACACTACAAACACGTACACAAGAGAGAGAGAGAGAGAGAGAGAGAGAGAGAGAGAGAGAGAGAATAGACCATACTCTATACCACAATCACACATACACAAAATTAATAATAAAATTATTTTTTATTTTAAATGTAGGAATATTATGTGAAATAGCAATTGTAATTTGAAGAATATATATACAGAAGAAGCACTCACAAATAAAGCTTGATATGAGTAATAAGATATACAAAATGATAGATGAATAAATAACACACACACATTTCTATTCATAGGCTATTTTTGCCCCCTTCAAAGAAATTATTTTGGGGGTATTGTTGTTTTGTTTTTAACATGAACAAGCTTAAAGAGACATGAAAGTTCAAGTAGTGAAATACTTCAGTTAGAGTGGACTTTCTGGACTTTATACTCATAGAAGCAGAAAGTATAACAGTGGACCATAAACAAATAAGATTGGGTAGAAATGTGAAATTGAAAACATTTGTCAAAAGGGAAATATGCAATCAAGCAGGCAGTTTCTGGAGATTCATGTCACAGAGTAGTGGCTGTTAAATCAATAGTACCTACATGAAAATTAGTAAGATTAGAATTTCACCATTCACATTCTAAATAAGCATGAGTGGTAAAAATGCTAGCTAGCCTGACCTGGTCATATCACAACATTCACAAATAACATTATGTTTTTATATTTTAATATATTTACATATGTAAAACATCTCAATGAACACTTAAATATATATATATATAACAGGCATTTGTTAACATCTCACTGTACACTTAAATAAGTATATAGTATGTACTTGTTAATTGTGCTTTCATAAAATTGGAGAGGGGAAAAGTTTCTTATTATGCTCATGTAATTTGAAATTGCCATCCATGCAGTCACAATGAGATGTTTCTGAATTCAATATTTCTCTACTTTCAAAACAGAGTGAATTCAGAGATGCTCCTCATAAAAGAGAAGATTAGCCAACACTAAAGACAATTTATCGCCAAGTTCTTACACTTTTATTTGAAGACTAATATATTATCAGTTCAATTACAAAATTACAATCTACTGATTTTTAACTATCCATGTTGGTATTCATGGCAAACAGTACAGATCTGATTCTGACATATAGTGCCTTACTTCTAACCTCATCTCTGGAAAATACTTACCCTCAAAGTTTAAGAAATGTTTTCCCTTACCATGAAGTCTTGCTTTACAGCATTGGCATTAGTGTATTATCCTTTAATTGAGTAAAGTGGACATAAAACTAACTCCTCAAACAGAGAAATACTGATAAATATTTGCCTTCTATGAAACAATCATTTACCAGTTTGCATCATGTAAGGGACATAAATTGTGTTAAGAATTTTTTCTAGCAATTGATATCATGACAAATTTTAGTATTCTTGCAGAGTATTAAGATATTCTTGCACAGTATCAACTTTTTAAGTACTAGAAATAATATGGAACACTGCCCTGAAGTTATTCTAAATGCCCTGAATCCTCTGCATGATGACATCATGTAATAGTAACTATATAATTACTTCTCTGCAAAATTGGTTGTCACACAATACTGCAGGTTTTGTTTGATTTAAATAATTAATGTAGGATAATAAACAGTATAAGGCTTTTAATTCAAAAACCAAGATTGATGCCATACTTTAACTACTGGTAGTTTAATGCCAGGCTAAATATTTAAATATCTGAGAGTTGGTATTTTATATTTATTGAACAAACTAAAATATTGATTATATTTAACTTTCAGACTAAATCAAATATTATAACCATATACTCAACAAGTTAAGTATCCAAGTGTAAGTCTTTAATAAATGTTATATCATTTTAGTTCCTTTCACTTGTCCATAATAGGGCCCAACACTTGAGATAAATTAATTTAAAAAGTGCCAGCAGAAAGCACCAAAAATACACATTCAAAATTTATTAACTCTCTCTTATTTAATAATATATTTTAATATCCCTATTTATTGTCTGACAAATAAATAAAATTTCAAATGTAAACTTAATTCCTTTGTTTTCAAAAACAGTTGATCTGTATTTACTACTCATTAAAAATGGAATTCATTAAACCCTCCTCAATCAGAAACCAACCTATAATGTTTAATCATACATCTGTTTTCCTGTCTACTCATCCCAAACCTTAGAATGAGAAAAACTATAAAATAGGGACAAATAAATAATTTCTGGAAAAAAAAATGTTCCTTATACAATTTAACAAGAATGTCTAGGCAGAGTTCTGAAGCAACAGAGCACACTAAAGAAAAATACAATTATCAAAACTAAAGAATTGATGGAGAATAAGTAAATAAATAAAAAGAATGTCAGAAAGTAAAAATTACAATGATCACATTCGTCTAAATAGTTTTTGCAATACCTTTGTATTACTAATTCTCTTTCTCAAAATCTACCATGCCTACTCAACAAAACGTTTTAACCATTCTTCATTATGCTTAAAGTTTAAAAACAAAAGTGATATCAAAACTATTTTCATTATTTAGGATAAAGCAAGAAAAGTAAACATAACTCCTTGCACCTTCAGGGATTATTGTGTTTTGCCCCCATAGTGCTGAAAGATGACATTGTATAGAATAGTCTGCTTTCATCATTTGGGTCTTATATTCTAAATTATTATCTATACAGAAATAAATGAGACACTGTCATCTTGCAAGCTCAATAATTATCCAATACATTTGCTTTGATTTTACAGAAAATTGTAAGTTTATGCCTATCTCTTTTGAAAAGCCAGGAGACAGGACAACAACTCTTGACATTTTATTTGTATGTATTATCAAACTGTTTCTTATTTGTCATGTGGCAGGATATTAGATCCTCATTTTCTGATTTCTGACCATATAACAATTGATTGATGCATAAATTTCACACAAAACATCTTGGCATTTTTAGTAGTATTTATATTCCCCTATGTATGATGTGATCCTAGGCCAGAGGCAGTTAGCTATTTATATTTTTCCAAAATTTTAAGACAGTTTTTCTTTTATTTGAGATTATGATATAATTGCATTATTTATCTCTTCCCTTTTCTCCCTCCAAATTATCCCATATACATCTCCTTGATCTTTTTTCAATCAAATTCAAAGCCTCTTTATACATTTATTTTTGTTGTAGTTATTCTCCTGTATCATTCAATTCCTTTTTATTACTGTGCTCTACTTTGCTCTAGACTTCCTCAAGCACATTAGGATGTAACTAATCTCCACACCAATTTCAATCACAAACTAAGATCTATGAACAATTACCTTATTCATTGTTAAATTTATTTTCATCTATCCATTTTACCTGAATGATAACAGCAGCATCTTGGTAGAGTCAGGTTTCTCTGTGTCCATTCACATAAAGTGTCACATGGAATCTTCCATTAGAAATGTATAAAGCTAATTATATATATCTCAGAGGTTTCTGACCAAGAGACACTGCAATAACAAGACATCTTTGAAGGAGCGCATGGTTACAGGCTTTTTCTCTAGAGAATTATTTGTTTTGGTCAGTATGGCCAAAGAACTATGTAACTCAGATACTATAAATAAAGAGGAAAGCAAAAGTGGAATTGTTTTGGTCTCATTAAGCTATTTAGATACAATAATTGATAATTACTCATTGCAATTATTCCTTACTTCAAGGTAAATATTTTCTGAAAATTAACTAAAATAATATATTAGAAATATGCTGAGCCGATGATGTGGCTCAATAGATAAAGGCACTACCACCAAGTCTGAGAACCTGAGTTTAATCCCTAAAAGTAATATGTGGAGAAGAGTATTAACTCCTAAGAGTTGACTCCATCTCCACACAAGCTTCCTGTACAAATATAAATACTATGTACAAAAATTTTTAACCTCATAATTTTACTGTTTTGGTTCTGATTAAAATTATTTTGTGTATATGTATCACACTTTCATTATTTATCAGATGATATGTGGCTTTGTCCATTTTCTACTTATTGTAAATAAAAAGCAAAAAATCGAATATACAAATGTCTTTGCAGTAGAATATGGTGGAAATGTTTTCTGCATGCATAAATAAAGTAACTGGTTTGGCCTATGTGGAGCACCATAGAAGTGGATGGAGGATCAGAGGAATGACAAGTAGAAGGAGGGCTGACTCAGTCAGTTTCCATCTGACCTCCAAAGAAGAGCCATGGAAGGAATTCACCTAAAGATAGCAGATAAACAAAGAGTCTGGATTATGGTTATTTCTTTTAATTTTTAATTTTTAATGAGCTAACTACAGAAAGACAACGGATTGCTAAGGCTACTAAATTGGAAAAACATATGTATTTTAAAGATATCTTAACTTTGAAATCTGTTTATAAGAGTATGTTGCTTGGGAAAAGAGTTTCTGTTTTTCTCTCCACAGAAGATCAAAACCTGTGGATTGGTTCCAGGCAAATGTGGTTTCATTTGCCAAGGCCACCTGAAAATTCTCAGCTTCCAAGATGCCAGCTGAGATGATCAAATGTGGTGGAATGTTCTCTGTATGCTGTAAATAAAGGAGCTGTTTTTGCCTAAGTGCAGCACCATAGAAGTGGGTGGAGAATCAAACGAGATACAGATACAGGTAAAAGGAGGGTGGAGATAGTAAGTCTCCATCTGACCCCGGAAGAAGAAACATGTAATAAATCCAGGTGAGCCACGGGCCGAGCCACGTGACAGATAGATTAAAAGAAATGGGTTGAATTAATATGAAAGAGCTAGCTAGTAATGTGCTTGAGACATAGGCCAAACAGTATGAAGTTAATATGAGTGTCTGATACATTTCTTTGGGGGAAAAAGCCATTGTGGGCCAGGTTTGAACCTCTGGCCAAAATGGGCTGGGGAATCTTCTTACTACAGATGGTGTCCCAACATTAACTGAACACCAGCATAAAGTCTGAGAAAGTTTAAAAAGCGTTCTAGATCACTGAAACAGAGCCAAAAGTGGCTTTCTGAATTGCATATTTGAATTGATTTATGGTACAGAGACAGCGTGATGTTCTGGCAGGAATTTAAAAAAGAGGTGTCCGGGGCACACAGCTTAAACCCATACATTTCATGGAAGGCTTGGCATAAGTGTGATTGATTTAAGGTTTCTGCTTATATTGAACACAAAGGAAACAGAGTCGAAAACAGTTTTTCTGATAGCAGCATTTCCTGAGTTCGCTCTGGTTGCTGGTAGTGAGAAAGATGCTACAGTCTTCTCCGACATATTGAAAAGCCGCTAAAAGTGGCGGAGCCAGCAATTACAGTGATCCTAGCATTTTAAAGGCCCTTCTGGTTGGAAAATGATTAAGAATTCTCAATAAAACAGATTTAGACTCACAAAACCTCTAAATGGATTACAATGTACATAAAATACACATAGGCTTTAGAGAGAAAGAAAAAAAAGGGTAAAGAAAGACCTTTAAGAAAGAGAAATAGAAAATAAAGATAAAAAGGGCACATGAAGATGGCAGATAAACAAAGAGTCTGGATTATAGTTATTGTTTTTTCTTTTAATTTTTTAACTTTTAATGAGCTAATTGCAGAAAGACTGCAAAGGCTGCTAAGTTAAACAAATAAGTATACTTTAAAGATATCTTGACTTTGAAATCTGTTTATAAGAATATGTTGCTTGGGAAAAGAGTTTCTGTTTTTGTCTCCACAGAAGATCAAAACCTGTGGATTGGTTCCAGGACAATGTGGTTTCATTTGCCAAGGCCACCTGAAAATACTCTGATGGGAAGATCAGCTTCCAAGATGCCAGTTGAGATGATCCAGCCTCAAGACCCCATGAGATCGCCAATGTTCTTTGTCAGCAGGAAGTAGTAAAAGAAAAAAAGCTAAGTCCAATTTCCCAAAATATTACTTATTAATGTTTGTTTTCATTATAAATGGTTAATAGTCATTGCCAATCTCTTTCAAAAAAAAGGAGGGGAGAATATGATATAGATTAGAAAAGATAAGTGGGTTTTGATTTATTGGTATAAACCTAAGGTCAATTCTGTTATGCTGTATGTATTTTTCTACTCTTGATTAAGGTATGATGCTGATTTAACCCATTTAAAATTGTAATGTGTTACTGAGAAATGCAAATTAATAGTCATCTACAATAACCAAACTTATAATCATGTTAGTTAGGTTTTTGTAGGTATACAAAGATATATTTCAATTAGATAGGTAGTCTTCAAATACTTCAAAAGCATGCAGAATGTGACATTTTTTTCTTTTTTTTCTATTTCAAATATTTTTTCTTTATTTATTTTGTATTCATCAAGAAAAACAGTAAATTGAACTTAAAATGCTGATAAGTTAACAATAACTCTAAAGAAAATAAAAATCATAAGCATGACTTATCAAGGGTGATAATGCAAATAATTTGCTACACATAAAATTACTTTGTGTTCAGCTTTCCCTCTGAATTTTTTTTCCATCCCTGTATATCCTTATTCAAGGTCCCTTTCCTCTCCCGCCACATCAGGTCATTTTTTCTTCGCCACAACTTCCCATTCCCTTCCTAGGCAGGCAGCAGACAGTCCCATTGTCCCACTGATCCAATAATGCTTAGTTCAGTCTCCACTCCTGGCAAATCCAGTTTTCTCCCCCCTCCCTCAAGAGTGAGTCAGGTGTTCCTCTAGGTGGAGTGGGATCCGAAGGGTTAGTTCAGGGTGTTTCTGATCCCAAGCTGTTTAGAGGTTGCGGTTTGCAGCTTGGGCATGCTTTGCTTTTTTCTTGTTTGTTTGTTTAGAGACCACTAATGAGTGAGTACATCTCCTGCTTATCTTTCTGAGTTTGTGATACCTCACTCAGAAGGATATTCTCCAAATCCATCCATTTGCCTGCAAATTTTAGAATATCATTTTTTTCTATTTTAAGAACTTAGACTTTTCTGGACAGTGAGACAAGTCTGCTCCTGGCAGCACCAATGTACTTCAGGAAAATGATGGGCATTGTAGAAACTTCATGTGGAATTTATTTTGTGGCAACAGTTAGCCACTAGACAAGAAATTGTTCTGGTATTGAATACTTGATAGTATGCTACATAAAGTGGACATGCAGGTTCCATAGGGAAATGACCTCTGAACTTTGGCAGAACTAGCTGAGATGGTCCTTCAGGTTCCTGCTTTACAAAAAAACCTTGTCAGGCATCATTCAGGACATATGGAGAAGTGACTGATGAACTGTGCCAGATTTCCTACATCACTGATAGGTATGCCAGAGACTCTGGGCCTATAGACTGAAGATGATATTCCAACATTACAAAGGAACTTTGGATGACTGTCCAGGCAGACAGGTGTCATCTCAGTTGTTTTTTAGATTTGGGAAATTGCTTGTACTTCCTGTTTATTTGGGTAATATTTTATCCTTCTGTGGTCTTTGATGTGGTTGAAGGTTTAATAATTATAGGTATAGTTCTTCTTAGTTAGTTTAAAAGGTATATTTGATATGAAACTTTAGATTCACAAGGATAAGACAGATAATGGAATATTTTCTTTAAGTTTGTTAATTACAAATACTCTAGATATTGTTACTGCAATTATAGCTTGATAGCTGTTCTGTTGTAATTTTGCTATATGGAAATTGAAACCTACATTTTTGATTAGACAGAAAAGAGGAAGTGTGGTGGAAATATTCTCTGTGTGCTGTAAATAAAGTAACTGGCTTAGCCTATGTAGAACACCATAGCAGTGGGTAGTGGATTCGAGGATAGACAGGTAGAAGTAGAACAGAGTTGGTCAGTCTCCATCTGAGCTCCAAAGAAGAGCTAGCTAGCAATGTGCTTGAGACATTGGCCAAAAAGTATGAAATTAATATAAGCAACTGAATCATTTCTCTGTGGGTTAAAACCACCATTGGTAAGGTCTGAACTTCTGGCCTAAATGGGTCTGGGAAATCTCACTACAATAGTAGAATATAATCTGTGTTCATTTGAATAAGAATACTCACATGTGCTGAAATGTTTAAATATTTAGTCCCAAGTTGGTGACATTAGGTAGCTTTAGGGGGTGTGGCCTACCTAGCAGATGTATGTTACTGTGATGGGCCCTGAGGGTTCAAAACCTTGTACCATTCCCAGTGTTCTCAATGTATTATGCTTATAGTAAAGGATGTACGTTCTTTGCTTTAGTTACCATGTTTCTGTTTTGCCACATGGATGTTTATTTCTCTTTAACTATAAATCCAAATAAACTCTCCCTTTTAGAAGTTGCTTTAGTAATAGTATCTTATCTCATATAAATGGAAAAGCAATTAAGACAGAGTCCTTTAGGTATGTGGCCATGGGTGAGTAGCCTAGCTAATAATACAGTAGTTATATTATTATTCTTTTCTTAATTTACTTTTTAAACTTTTTATACAATATAGTTTGGTCACATTCTTTCTCCTAATTCCTTCTCATTCCCATTTGCACATCCCTACTCACCTAAATTTATGTTCTTACCTTCTCTTAAAAAAAAGGGAAAAACAAAAAATCCTCTTTCATAAACACTGAAAACAAATGACAAAAACATGGAGCTTTGTGTTGAACAACAATTTCTTGAGCATGCACGCTTCTCTAGGGTCATATACCCAGTGTCACTCCACTAAAAGAAACTGACTTTCCCTGTCCTAACACCTATCAATTGCATTAGGATACAAACTTATGCCCATTTCCTCTCTTCCTTGTGGGATATTTTCTTGTAGCGGGAAATCAGAATCTACACAGGTGGATTGATAGCAGTGGAGTGCCGGTACAGAGAGGGGCGTAGTCAACGAGAACGAGCTTCAGAAGTAGAGCACCCAGAGAGAGGACTGGAGACAGGAAACCGGCATTCTCTCATGCAGGGCCGGGACCTCTTGCAAGGGTTCTGGACTGGTGGCACGTTTTCAGACTGGTGATGATGTTTCTGGACTGGTGACGCGGTTTCCAGACTGGTGGCGTGGGTTTCGGGTGTGTGCCATGTGTGACAATAGCTTTTGTTTAAAAATGCTCCAGCGCGCTACAACCTTACCCCTTCACCTCTTTTTAAAACCTTCTCCATTTTATAAGCGATTCTCACAAAATAAACATCATTTAAAACATATCTCACGGCGGGTTGTTAACGTGATAATTAGCGCCCAACGTGAGGCTAGTTCCACAAAAACCACGGGCTCCCTGCCTGCAGACCCAGCCAGTCTAAGCGGCCAGTTTGGTTTCAGATCTGCGCACAGATCCCTTACACACAGCCAAAAACAGATCTGCACGCAGATCTCCTAAAAAACAAATTAAGCCAATTACGATGACACACGATAAGACTTTTTAAAAGAGACAAAGGCAGGCCAAAAAATTCCTTACAACACCTCTACTGTGATGCAGCTGCGACACCTACTGACCATAAGTCCTTATAACATCTAAATAAGACAATTCTTTCTCTTCCACAATGTCTGACCAGATAAATGTTCAAAATTTTACTCACTTTTTCACAGTAATGATAAAAAATTATTTTCAAAATTATACATTTAAAGGCTATCTCAACCCAAAAGTTCTTTTACTTTTTTGTGTAATAATATACTTTATACCTGCCTATTTTAAAAGGTCCCAACATAAAAATAAACCCATTCCCCATAAGGCATATAAGGCTAAGATGTCTAACATAAATAAACATATTAAGACAATCCAAAAACTCATTACTTCCATTAAAAAAATCTACATTAATAAGACAAAAATACAGAGCTCATATTGATAAAATTTTAAAAAATTAAATAAAAAATTTTAAAAAGTAAATAAAAATTTTAAAATAATAAATAAAAACTCTAAAAATTAAAACAAAAGATAATAAAACAAATAAATATAAAAACTAAAAAGATTTTCCACTCTATAAAATTGTTAAAAAAGTCATTTATGAAAGACTTTAAAACACTAAAAAATAACATTACCACTAGATTACAAGATCATAAGGCTTGCCTAAAGACTTTTTTAAAAAAATTTAAGACAACACCTGCTCAAGACAACCCAAAGCCCCCTCTTAAAGGGTGCTACTACAAAAAAAGTTCTTTATCTAAAATAGTTACAATAAAAAGATTACCCCCCACCCCTCCAACTCAATTCTCAGTTGTGACAAAGACCAAAAACCACAATTACATAAAAAGACTTCTAACAATATAAAATACAATTATAAACCTATACTCATAAAAAATCTAAAATCAATAAAAAAAAGCCATAGATATATATAATATACAATCATCTTTTGTTAAACAATCCATAAACTCATAGTCAACACAAAATCAAATAATTCCTAATGACTAAAAAAATTAACAACTACAATATTAAACAATGGCCAAAACTTAAAATAAAAAAATTAATTTAAAAAAAGGCTAAGGCCTTAAAATTTCAAAATCAACTAAAAATATTACCGTCTCCAAAGACCAAATCCTTAAAAAAGGCCAATTTACTAATATATCAGTTCAAGCTACTTATAATGACTATACTCTGTTGCTGTGCCATGCTACTGCCTTAAATGCTTAAAAAAAAGTTTTAGACCCAAGACAAAAAATTAAGTCATATACTTAAATTAAACAAAGACCAAAAGAGCCTTATACAAACTTTTTACAAAAGTTGACTCAGACTATAAATAAAACAATATCAGATTTAAAAGTTCAAAAACAATTAATACTCTCTTTGGCCTTCGATAATACTAATATGACATATAAAAAATTAATCATGCCATTAAAATCAAAAATAAATCCATAAAAAAATAAATTCAACTTACAATTAATGTTAAATATCTACACACTGATAAAAAATTAAATAAGACAAGCCATGACTAATATTAAAATAAAAAATCAAAACATTATTTATTTCAATTATAATAAGCCAAGCCATATAAAAAATAATTATAAACAAAACATAAACAAAAATTTTTCCAATCCCAAAAATAACTCAAACAAAGGCCATTACCTCCTAGACTATATAAAAAATATAACAAAAACAAACATTAAACAAATAAATATAAATCTATAAAAGACAAAAATAACAAACTCTTAACATCAAAAAACATAACACGGGTCTTTCCCCAAAAAGCCCCCCAAAATCAGACCTCCAAGCCAAAAAAATCATTTTCTGCCTTGAACTTGTGCAGATATTGTGCATACTATTACAGTCTCTGATAATTCATTTGTCCAACAGCCATGCTGTGTTTGAAACATTGTTTCCTTAAAATCAACCACCACCTTTGGCTCTTATACTCTTTGTCTCTCCTATTCCACATAGATCTCTGAGCCTTGAAGGGAGAAGTGAAACAGTCATCTCTTTTAGGAGTGAGTGATCCAACATCTCTCACCCTGTACATGTTTTTCAGTTGTTGGTCTCTATGTTAATTATGCTCTACTATAAGAAGAAGTTTTGTTGCTGAGAAATGAGTAATACAATAATCTATGAGTATCGTAATATGTTGTTTAGAGTTGTTTTACTAGCAAAATAATTGTAGTACATTCTTCAATAGGGTCAACGGCCTATATAGTCTCAGGTTCTTGACATAAATAGCATTGTCAGATATGGAATCCATATCATGAAATAAATCTGAAACCCAATCAGACAGTGGTTTGTTGGTTCAATGGCATTTGTCCCACAATTGCCCCAGTGAGTATATCTTGTAGGTAGATAGCTATTGACACTCAAAAGGTTTGTGGCTAGCTGAAGTTGATGATTGCTTTTTTTTCCCTTGGCATGTATCATATAATGTACAACTATGAGGGTTTGAATGAGAAATGCCCCTCATAGGATCATGTATTTGAATACTTGACTAGTTGGTGGTTGTGTTTGGAGAGTTATGGAACTCGTACAATACAGACTTTTACTGAAGAAGTGCATTTTTGGAGTTAGGTCTTGAGAGCTTATAGCCTCACCCACTTCCAGTACATTCTCTACTTTCTGTGTATGACTGGCAATGTGATTAACCAGCTTCCTCCTGTAACACCTGCTGCAATGCAGTGCCCTCCTTGCTGCTGGAATCATAATCCAAAATACACTATTCCATGAATTGTTTTAATCATAATATCTTGTAACAACAAAAAAGTATCTAATACCACTACCTTCTTTTTCCTCTGACAGTCTCAGAATTTCAGTACTAATATACCACTTTCTGTTGTCCTATTGCTCTAGCTAATAATCAAATCTTTATATTGAATAACAGGAGAGAAAATGAAAAATCTTTCTTCTGATTTTAAACAAAATAAGACCTTCCTCAATCAAACCCCTGCCAAAAGCCATCAATGCAGGAGTGAAGCACTGTGTCATTTAACTATATTCTAGATTTGAGCTCTTGTATACAATGAAATCTTTTTTTTTTACAGTCCACTAATGAGTGAGTGCATCCCCTGCTTATACTTCTTGTTTATATTTTTCGTTCATGAGGATATTCTCCAAATCGATCCATTTACCTTCAAATTTTAGGATATCATTTTTTCTTACTGCTGAGTAGTACTCCATTGTGTAGATGTACCACAGTTTGTTAATCCATTCTTCAGTTGAGGGACATCTAGTTTGTTTCCAGGTTCATGCTATTACAAATAATGCTGGTATGAACATAATTAATTTTCTATAGAGTGTTTCAAAATTTTACCTTTTACCTCCATTTAGCATGATGTTAGTGATAGGCTTATAGAGTACAGCTTTTCTTATGTTGAAATAGCTTCCTTCCTTCTAATGCTAGCATATTCTTTACTTTTATTTTAAAGGCTGTCTCTGCATTTAGAGAGATGATCATGTAATTTCTACTTTGAGCCTATTATGTGATTAACCACATTTATTGACTTAGGCATATTGAACCACACATGTATCTATGAATGAATTCAAATGGGTCCTAGAAATCTTTGGTATCTCTTTAATCCTGCTCACAAGTATTTGAAGCATGTGCATTTACATGTTCATGTGTAGCCTACAAATACACATAATTTTTAAGATACTATTTTTTTGAAAAAGAAGAGTGAAAAATGTTCCTTTACTTGAAGATTTTCAAGAAAAATTTTATCTTCTATTAAGCACTTGCTTTGGGAAAATATTATTCTGTAGAAATTTAGATGTGTAATATTCTTGTTATATAAATAAATGACATTCGTCATTCCTTACAAAGAAGACAAAAATAGCATGTTAAGAATATAAATAAAGATATTAAAATAGGCAAAGAAATTTTTTCTCAGAAATTGATTAACAATAAAGATCTATACTCAGTTAAGACTGAGCAGAGTGCAAGTGGTTAATTATTTGTCTATAACCCATTATCTGGTTAAATACTCTCATCATTGCCATTTTCATTTCTTGATTCCTGAATGTATAGATCACAGAGTTCAGAAAGGGAGTAACAATTGCATCAAATATGGACAGAAACTTATCCAAGTGTGTGAAAGAAAAAGGCCATGTATATATGAACATCACAGGACCAAAGAATAAGACCACCACAGTAACATGAGCTGAAAGTGTGGATAGAGCCTTGGAGGAACCACTTGGATAGTATTTCTGAACAGTAAATATGATGACAATGTATGAAACTATCAATATGAAGAAGGAGCCCACAGACATGAATCCACTGTTTACTGAGACCAGTAATTTCAGTCTGTATGTGTCTATACAGGCAAGTTTGATGAACCGGGGAAAGTCACAGTAGAAACTGTCCAACACATTTGGTCCACAGAATGGTAAGTTTACTACAAAAGCCAGTTGAACCAGCGAATGTATAAAGCCAAGTACCCAGGAAGCTACTGATAACAAGATACACGTCTTTGGACTCATAATAATCAGATAATGAAGAGGCTTACATATGGCCACATATCTGTCAAAAGCCATGACTATGAGTAAAACCATTTCCACACCACCAATGAAGTGAATGAAAAAGATTTGAGTGACACAGCCTGTAAAAGAGATTACTTTATGCTTTCTCAACAGATCATAAATCATCTTGGGGGAAATAACAGAAGAAACACCTAAGTCAATAAAGGAGAGGTTGGCCAACAGAAAGTACATTGGTGAATGTAAGTGAGGGTCAGAAGCCACAGTAAACACAATGAGTGAGTTTCCTGTTATGCTTGCTATATAAAAGATAAAGGAGAACACAAAAAGTATTAATTGGATGTTCCAAGTGTTGGTGAGTCCTAGGAACACAAACTCTGACACAACAGAGTGATTCACTCCTTCCATTGGCTTTGTTATCAGTGCTACCTGAAGGAGGAAATGAAAGAAACTGCAAATTATGATTATATAAATTGAATAGGAGAATCCCCAAGTTATGAAAACCTATTTTTACCATAGCATTGCAAATAGTGCAATGCAAAAAGAGAAGGGGCTGTAAGTAGAAAAAATTGAGACAAAAGAAAAAATACAAATGATTAAAATATAACTAAAATGAATTATAGAAATTCTGACCTTAAGAGTATATATCCAGAAGAAAACATCAAGTCAATATGTTTTCCCATTTTCATTGTAGCATTATTCATAATAAATTAATATTATGAAGAACAACCTCTGTTCATTGAGCATTCATAAACATGAATCACAAACATATATATACATATGTATAAATATCACATAAGAATTCATTTTCATAACTCTTTGAAAAGCTGCATCAATACACTATACTGTAGTTTCATTTTATTTAGAGAAGAAACAGCATGGTAGACCACATCTAGACTTCAGATACAGGACCAATGTTTAATCATCTATATACTTTCTCTTACCAGAAAAGATACTGAAACCCTTGTCCTTGTATTTTATTTCTCTATTAGAAAAATTAAAATGGTTACTTCAGTTAAGTTATAAGAATGAAACAAGGATGACAATTATTTATTCATCAAAGACTGAAAAGAACAGGATAGAATGGTGATGATAGACACAATCATATCCACGACAGATAGGTACTTCATTTGTGGATGATCAATAAATGTTAATAGGATCAATGTCCTTCTTCCTCTTTCTTTTGCTCATAATAGTGACCAGCTCAAAGGATAAATTACTCAAAAACATTAATGAATATGAACATGAAGTGGGTATCACACTACCATTCCAAAAATATGTTTCAAAATGTACCAACTATCTCCCATTCAGTAACACATTACATTATCCATATTATTTAATAAATAAAAAATCACATTTTAAATGTAAAATTAGTACATTTGCTCTCATGTAACACCATATGTATATTTTGTGCTCAATAAAAATTTAATTCATTGATTCATTTCTCAATCAAATAGCAATTCCTATACAGCTGAATTTATATCTGTCTTCTTATTATTACATCCCAATGCTTAGAATCTGAACACCTAGAAAATGAGAAAATATAATTAATGGTGAAACATAGAAATTATGGATTTATGTTTTTTAAAACCACATAAAACATATATGATTTTATAATGTTATAGGTTGGGTAGAGTTATGAAGTGATAGAAAAAATAAATTATAATTTTTGCTTTAAATCATTCTAACTCTGCCCTAAGCTTGTCCTAAGCATCCAGTTCTTAGGTCTTGCTCTCCTCCCCATCATGTTCTTGGTCTCCACATTAGCTTCACTATAGATAGATAGATAGATATACATAGATATATGTACTTAATTTTTCACTGCCTCTCTTTCCCTTCTCCTTCCTCCCCTAAAGTGCTGCTGAGATTTAAAACTTATTCTCCCTTCCAGGGGCATTTTTTTTCTAAACACTAACAAAATTATTCTCAAGCTTTAAAAAAGTGATAAAGAGACAAATAAAAGCAAAAGGAAAACATAGACCCATATCATGTAGAATGCATATATAAAGAATATAAAGTTAAAGAACTGGTATATAACTTGGAGAAGAAATAAGAAAACTTACTCTAAATTAGGCATAAAATATTTGAATTATAAACTTACCTTCCTCAGATGAATCTGTCTATGTTTTCACTAGGCAGATTGTTTCAAAGCATTTCCTAAACCCAGGGGAACCTAACCAAATTTGAACGCTCCTAACTTAAGAACATAACTGCATTTATTTAGTAGTTTGAGATATATAAATTGTTCTGTATTATTTTCAAATGAATAATTAGATAAAAGTCACCTCATACCTCTTTAAAGTCTTTCTTATCAGAACCCTGATCAGAAGCAAATGAACACAGAAACTCTAACTATAAACAAAACAAGAAAATAAGTTCAACGTTTTTATTTTTAAGTACTATTTTGTTTTGAAATTAAAAGTGACATTCTATCAGAACATCTGTTTTCAGCATTGAGACTTTTGGTCTCATGTTAAAATTTACTTCTTATCATGTATTTATAATACTCTCCCAATCTGGAAAACAAAAATTTCTGGTAATTGGTTCTGTTTTCCAGAATATTCATCAAATGTTTCATGTAAGGTGATTGAGTAGCTCATACTCATCTATTTTGAAAAGTGAGGGAAAACTACAAAATTTCCCATTTTACTTATATGTATTTTAATATTTTCCTTAATCATCAATTCATAGGATATTATATCACTTATTCAATCAATCATTGGTGAGCACAGAATGGTTAATTATGACATAAACTTAGAAGAAAATACTACAAGGTTGTTTGGCTTTTCAAGACCATTTACAATGTGATTTTTCTAGCTCAAAGATGGACACTTACTTAGTCTTTTTCAATATTTTAATTGGTGTCTAACAACTATGCTCTCCTGTTGTTCAATTCCTTCTCCTGACCATTCTCTACTTCTCCACAGTCTCTGCAAACACTATAGGATGTGACTCATGTCCTCAGAAATTCACATCACAAACTAACATCTACGAATAAGCCACTCAGGCATTATAAAGTTTATTTCTGTCCATCCCTTTTACCTGAATGCAACAAGAGCATCTTGGCAGAGACTGGTTGCTCTGTGTCCTCTCACATAAAGTGCCACATGGAATCTTTCATTGGAGAGATAAAAAGCTAATTATATACACCTCAAGAGGCTGCTGACCAAGGGATACTACAAACACATAGCAATTTAAAAGAATCATGTGGTTATAGATTCTTTCCTCTAGAGAGGTATTTGGTTAGGTCTTTGATTATGTGATCAAAGAACTTTTGCAACTCACAGTATGATAATGAAGAGGAAGAAGAAAAGAGGGTTGTAATGGTATCACTTACCTATGTGGACATAAGAGTTAACAATTAACTTGGCAGTGCACACCTTTAATCTCAGCAATCCAAAGGCAGGAGCAGATGGATCTCTGAGTTTCAGGCCAATCATTGCTACCTAATAACTTTCAGAACATTTAGAGCTACATAGTGAGAACCTGTATCAATGTAAAACTTACTCATTGCTATTATTTCTTAATAATAGGTAAATATTGTCTTAAAGTTTAACTATCACCACAGAGTTAAATCAAACTAACATACAAATTATAGTGTACTTAAGAAATATGTGTGTAAAGTCTTTATTTTCAGAAAAAAAAATTGAACCCATATTACAGGTATGTGCATAGACTTTACTGTAAAAATTTAGTGTGTGTGTGTGTGTGTGTATTCAGGATACAGGCAACTGTAACACTCTACCATATACAGTAATCTTTTCTCCTACACAATTTACATATTTTTAAGCTCCAGAGAAACCTTAAAATGTATAGCCTCTTAAGACCTGCTCAACAGGAGGGGTAATCATGTCTTGTAATGGAAACCTAGCCAACTACTCAGGGCTGAGAATGTTATGGATTTCATAGGAAAAACTTCAACTGACACCTAATTTAAAAATCATTATCTCTAACTTCATTCTAAACATTTGTCCTTACATATACAGATAAGTGTAGTTCTCACATCTCATCAAGGAAACTTCTCTTAGCATGAGCAGTATGTAGACCCTGGATGGGTGGAATCAAGCTGTGCTCCTATAAATGGGCTGGCACCTCTGATCCCATTCCTTGCAGAGAAGTACCTAACCAAGCCTTAATATTGGGATAAGAAAATCAAACTTGTTTGGAGTGGATGCTGAGCTGATCCGTCTTGGGACTTCCTGCTCTTTTGAGGGAAAGGATCAAGGAATGAAGTGGGGGGTGGCTGAAGGTAGACTGAGAGGGATTGGGAATAGGGAAGGATGGGTGAGCAGAAGGGTACATGGAAAAAAAAGACCATTTAATTTAAAAGTAGAAGACCATTTTGCATTTTTGAAACAAAACAACTCCTATACCTGAGGTTCAATAACCACTATAGAAAGGAAACAGGAAGAGTGTAAGAAACAGAAGATCAGAAGATCATTTTTATGACATTGTAACTTTTAGTAATATCAGTAGCTGTACTCATAAATCTCCCCATGATTGTCTAAACATAATCTGAAACAGGACAACAGTAATAGATATGATAAAATGGACAGGGGAAACACCAAGAGGCTCAACCCTTCACAGAGATCTGCAGAGAGCTAAGGAATGTTGACTTAGTGAAAAATAGTCTTCCCAAAGAACTAATTGGTTATCCAGTTCAAGTGGTCAATGTTATAACACATGCACAAGTATTATACAGACTGACCAGGATATATTTATGTATTTAGGAATATATATGTGTATATGTATGTGACAACAATTAAAAAGAAATAGGGCACATGAATTTGAAAGAGAATAAGCAGGGGTAGGTGGCATGATTTGGAGGAAGAAACAGGAGGGAGAAATGTTGTAATTCATAATCTCAATACCCAAAAAATAAAATAAAATAAATAAAAAATAAAAGTGTTAGTGATGGGTGTTTGAAAAAAGTCCAGAGCAGAGTCAGAGGAGCATATTCCAGCTCCTAGGCCACCTGCCCAGAGTATTCCTCTCTGGAAATGGGGTTACAACCAAGGGTCTGATCTTAGACTTTCTCCAGCAGACAGGCCCGAGGGTTTAGTTGTGAGGTGTTTCCTCCAGCAACCACTAAAAGAAAGAACATTGCACAGCCTCCAGGGCAAGCTGTATCACCAGACAACAACTGAGGACTTTGAAACTCAGACCCCTGTCCAGAGCAGAGTCAGAGATCAAACAGACCCCTTGCTCAGGGGATATAGGAAACACACAAGCCCTCATGTCACAAATGACTAGGAGCTGACTAATTGTGAACCACTGAAGCCATGGGCAGATGCCAATGCAAGAATGCATATAAAAACATAAAGAACAGCAAGGCATCAAGAGAAGAAATTGGCAGCTCTATAACACCAAGACCTGAACAGAACGATGAAGAAGAAACAGAAAAAAACAACCTGAAAAATACATTTAAGAAGATTATTGAAGCCTTCAAACAGGATATTAAAAATTCTCTTAAAGAAATAGTAGAAAATACAAACAAAAATTAAAAGATGAACAAGTCCTTGACATAAAACCAAGAAAAGGAAAAGCAAAAATGAAAGAAACATTCCAAGAACCAAAAATTGTAATAAAAGCCAAAAAAGGGCACAAAATGAGGCAAAGGCAGAAATAAAAAATCTGAAGAAAAAAGCTGGAACTACAGATATAAACATAACTAACAGAATCCAAGAGATGAAAGAGAGAATCTCAGGAATAGAGGACTCAATAGCTGAAATAGATGCATCAGTCAAAGAAAACACTAAAACCAAAAAAGCTATAACACAAAACATTTAAGAAATTTAGGACACCATGTAAAGTCCTAACCTGAGAATAATAGGAATAGAAGAAGAAGAAGAATACCAGATCAAAGGCACAGATAATTCATTCAATAAAAATCAGAGAAGAAAAGTTTCCCAACTTAAAGAAGGAAATGCCTATAAAGATACAAGAAAGTTACAGAACATCAAGTACATCTGACCCACCAAAAAAGGCTACTGGACACATAATAATTAAGCCACAAAACATATAGAAAAAAGAAAAAAAACTTAGGAGCTGCAAAAGAAAAGGGTGAGCTTACCTATAAAGGCAGACCCATCAGAACAACAACTGACTATTCAATGAAAACACAGAAAGCACGCAGGTCTTGGTTAGAAATTATACAGACATTAAAAGAGCATGGCTACCAACCTAGACCACTATACCCAGCAAAACTGGGTATACCCACCATAGATGGACTAAACAAGATGTTTCATGACAAAGTCAGACTTAAACAATACCTATCTACAAATCCAGCCCCTCAGAAAGCATTAGAGAAAAAACCTGAGAATCCCAGATATACCCATGAAACCACAAAAAGATCAATAATTCCACAGAAGAAAGCTCAGAGAAAGGAAATACATACAAGCTACCACCAAAAATAACAGGAAATACCAATCAGTCGTCACAAATATCCCTTTATATCAATAGATTCAATTCACCTATAAAAAGACACATTAACAAGATGGATACAAAAACAGAAGCCATCTGTCTTCTGCATACAAGAAACTCCCCTCAATGTTAAAGACAGATACAGGCTTAGAGTAAAGGGTTAGAAAAGATTTTCGAATCAAATGGCCCTAACAGAAAAACTAGTGTTATCATCCTAATATCTAACAAAGTAGACTTCAAACTAAAATAAATTAAAAGAGACTAGAATGGACATTACTTATTCATCACAGAAAAAAATTTATCAAGAGGAGATTTCAATCCTGAATATTTATGCCCCTAATATAAGGGCACCTTTCTACATAAAAGAAATACTACTAAAGCTCAAATCTCACATCAGTTCTCATACCCTAATAGTAGGAGACTTCAATACCACACTTTTACCCTTGGATAGGTCAACCAGAAAGAGACTCAACAGAGAAATAAGGAGTCTAACAGAACTTGTGATGCAAATAGATTTAGTAGATATTTACAGAAGCTTCCACCCAAACGCAAAGAAACATACATATTTTTCAGCACCATAGAAAACTTTCTGTAAAATTGAGCACATAATTGTCATAAAGCAAATATCAATAGATACAAATAAATGAAAATAATCCCTTGTATCATATCAGACCACCAGGGTCTAAAGTGAGAGTTCAACGACATCAAAAATCACAGAAAGCCTACCATCTCATGGAAATTAAACATCACTCAAATGAACCACCTCTGGGTCAGGAAACAAATTAATAAAGAAATCATAGTCTTCCTAGAATTTAACAAAAATGAATCCTCAGCATACCCAAACTTGTGGACACAATGAAAGCAGTATTAAGAAGAAAAATTCATAGCACTAGATGCCTATATGAAAAACCTAAAGAAATCCCACAATAAAGAACTAACAGCATAGCTAAAAACCTTAGAAAAATTAGAAGTAAACTCAACCTAAAAATAGAAAATGGCAGGAAATATTCAAACTCAGAGCTGAAATCAATACAATTGATACAAAAAGAATAATTCAAAGAATCAGTGAATCAAAGAGTTGGTTCTTTAAGAAAGTCAACAAGATAGATAAACCATTATCCAAACTAACCAAAAAGCAGAGAGAGAGTATCCAAATCAATGAAATCCGAAATGACAAGGAGGATATAACAACTTCCTGCCAGGTAATTGAGAGAATTATCAGGACAAACCTTGAAAGTCCATACTCCACAAAAATGGAAAACCTAGAAGAAATCCACAGCTTTTTGGACAGGTACCATTTATCAAAATTAAATAAAAATCTAATTAATACCTAAAGGAAATTGAAGCTGTCATTAAAAAACTCCCAAGTAAAAAAAAAGCCCAAGTCTAGATGGTTTCAGTGCAGAATTCTACCAGACACTCAAAGAAGGGTTACTACCATTACTCCTCAAACTGTTTCACACAGTAGAACCTGAAAGAATATTGCCAAAATCTTTTTATGAGGCCACAATTACCCTAATACCCAAGCCACTCAAAGACACAACAAAGAAGGAGAATTACAGACCAATTTCCCTCATGAATATTGATGCTAAAATTCTCAACAAAATTTTGGCAAACCATATACAACAACATATAAAAAATATCATCCACCACAATCAAGTAGGCTTCATCGCAGAAGTGCAGGAATGGTTCAATGTAAAAAAACCCGTAAATATCATCAATCATATAAACAAACTGAAGGAAAAAAACCACATGATCATATCCTTAGATGCTGAAAAAGCCTTTGACAAAATTGAACACTCCTTTATGATAAAAGTCCTGAAGAGATCAGGAATACAGGGAAAGTATCTATACATAATGAAGGTGATTTACAAGAAGCTGACAGCCAACATCAAACTTAATGGAGAAAAGCTCAAAGCAATCTCACTAATATCAGGAAATAAACAAGGATGTCCTCTCCCTTATCTGTTCAATATAGTTCTCGAAGTTTTAGCTAACGCAATAAGAGAACAAAAGTAGATTAAGGGGATACAATTTGGAAAAGAAGAAATGAAACTATATTTGCAGATGATATGATTGTATACATAAGTGACCCACAAAATTCCACCAGGTAACTTCTCCAGATGATAAACACCTTCAGCAATGTAGCAGGATACAAGATTGACTCAAAGAAATCAGTAGCCCCCCTACACACTAAAGATAAAAGGGGTGAAAAAGAAATAAGGGAAGCATCACAATGTATAATAGCTCCATATACCAATAAATACCTTGCAGTAACTATAATCAAAAAAGTTACAGATCTATTTGTCAAAAACTTTAAATCACTGAAGAAAGAAATTCAAGAGGATATCAGAAAATGGAATAATCTTCCATGGTCTTGGATAGGTAGGATCAGCATAGTAAAAAGGCAATTCAACTCAAAGCAATCTACACATTCAATGCACTTCCAATCAAAATACCAACACAAGTTTTTACAGAACATGAAAAAAATACTTAATTTTATTTGGAATAATAGGAAAGCCAGGATTGTCAAAACAATTTTACTCAACAAAAGAACCTCAGGAGGCATCATCATCCCCAACTTCAAGTTATACTATGGAGCTACAATAATAAAAACAACCTGCTACTGGCATAAAAACAGATTGGTGTGTCAATGGAACTGAGTTGAGGATCCAGACAGTAACCCAAAAATCTATGAACATCTGATCTTTGACAAAGAGGCCCAAAATATTCAATGAAAAAAAGATAATATCTTTAACAAATGGTGTTGCCATACCTAATGGCAATGTATAGAAAAATGCAAAAGGATCCAAGCCTATCACCTTGCACAAAACTCAAATCCAAGTATATCAAAGACCTCATCTTAAACCCAGCCACACTAAACTTGATAAAAAAGAAAGTGGGAAATACCCTCCAGCGAATTGGCACAGGTGACCATTTGCTAAATATAACACTAGTAGCACAGATAATGAGAACAATAATCAAAAAGTAGGACTTCTTGAAACTGAGAAGCTTCTGTAAACTTAAGGACAAAGTCAATAGGACAAAACAACAGCCTACAGAATGGGAAAAGATTTTCACCAACCCTACAATTGACAAAGGACTGATCTCTGAAATACATAGAAAACTCAAGAAACTACAGCCCAAAATCTTGAATAACCCAACCAAAAAATGGGGTTCAGAACTAAAAAGGGAATTCTCAGCAGAAGTATTACAAATGGCTGAAAGGAACTCGAAAAAATGCTGGTCATCTTTAACCATCAGAGAAATGAAAATCAAAACAACATTGAGATACCACCTTACACCTGTCAGAATGACTAAGATAAAAGATGCAGATGACAGACTATGCTGTAGATGTTGGGGAGCAAGGAGAACACTCCTCCATCGTTTGTGGGAGTGTCAGCATGTTCAGCCACTCTGAAATTCAGTATGGTGGTTTCACAGAAAACTGGGAATCCATCTCCCCAAGGAATCAGCAATACTACTACTGGACATATACCCTAAAGATTCACATTCACACTCCACAGACATTAGCACAACTATGTTCATATCAACATTATTCATAATAGCATGAACCTGGAAACAACCTAGATGCCCCTCAACTGAGGGATATATTAATAAACTGTGGTACATCTACACAATGGAATACTACTCAGCTGTATGAAAGCATGATATCCTAAAATTTGCAGGCAAATGGATGGTTTTGGAGAATATCCTCCTGAGCAAGGTATCACAAACACAAAAAGATAAGCAGGAGATGTATTGGCCCATTAGTGGACTCTAAACAAAAAAATTAAACAGCAAAGCATGTCCAAGCTGCAAACCACAACCACTGAACAGCTTGAGAGCTGAAACACCTTGGACTGGCACCTTGGAGCTTATTCCCTCCTGAGGAACATATGACCCAATCTTGATTTTGAGGTGAGGAAGCAGATCTCAGGGAGTAGATGCTGAACTAAGCCACATTGTGACCTTAAGACCTCCTGCCCTTGCTTGGGAGGAGATGAATTGACGGGGAGAAGAGAGAGTGACTGGGATATGTGGGAGCGGGAAGGAAGTTTGAACAAGGGGATTCATGGATAAAAAAATATGACTTTATTCATAAGAAAAAAGTTATTTTTCCATTACACGTGTTCTGACTAAGGATGCTGACAACCCAAAGGTGAATACAGAAAATAGCAGTGGGGAGAGAGCTTGGCAATTACGTGGCAGATTTTCATTACAACATTCAGAGATTACAGACTGTCTTTGAAGATTTTTTTCTTTTATAATTGGCTTCATACCATACAGAAAGTAAGATAAAAATGCCTTCTTTGCTTCAAAGCCTTGATGTCTTTGCTATGTTTCAAGTTTGAAGTGTATTAGCCTGTGTCTTTTTGTAGGCGAATTGAGTACATTGATATTAAGAGATATTACTGACCAGTGATTGCTAGTTTTGATATTTTTGTTAGTAGTGTGCATGTGTGTTTCTTCTTTGTGGCATTTTTCCCTGTTTTTTTGTCTATTTCTTGTGGCTTCATGGGTGTATCTACCTGCCTTAAGTCAGAATTTTCCCTCTAGTTCTTTCTGTAGGGCTGAATTTGTGAACAGGTATTGTTGAAATCAGTTTTTGTCCTGAAATACTTTATTTATTCCATCTATGGTGATTGAGAGTTTTGAAGAGTATAGTAGACTGCACTGGCAACCAATGTCTTCGTGTCTATATAACATCTCTCTAGGACCTTCTGACTTTCATTGTTTCCACTGAGAAGTTGTGTTATTCCAATGGATCTGTCTTTATGAGGTACTTGACCTTTTTCTTTGTAGCTCTTACTATTTTTTTTTTACTTTGTAGGTTTAGTGTTTTGATTATTATGTAGCAAGCAACCTTTTTGGGAGGTCTAGTTTAGATGGTGTTCTGTAAACTTCTTGTATCTTTATAGGCATTTCTTTCTTTAGATTGGGAAAGTTTTCTTCTATCATTTTGTTGAATATATTTTCTGTGCCTTTGAGCTGGTATTTTTCTTTTATTCCTACTATGTTTAGGGTTTTTTTTGTGGTGTCCCATATATTCTGGATATTCTGTGTTATGACTATTTTAGCTTTTGTGTTTTCTTTGACTGACATCTATTTCTGCTATTGAATCTTCTACACCAGAGTTTCTCTCTTCCATCTCTTCCATTCTGTTGGTTATACTTGCATCTGTAGTTCCAGTTTATTGCTTCAGATTTTCTATTTTCAGCATTGCCTTGGTTTGTGCCTTCTTTGTGTGTGTATATGTTTCTTTTTTATTTATATTATGGATAAAGTCATATTTTTTATCCATATTGTTCAGTCTCACTAATTATTCATACTCAGAGTTCTCAAACATTTTTATTATTGCTATTTTAAAGTCATTCACTTGTATATTATCTAAATTGCTTTACTGAGGGAACACTGATTACTATGGGAGTAATATTAGGGGGCATATTGTCTTATTTATGTTTGGCTTTTTTATTGGAACCAAGTTATCTGGAGACAGATCATTATCAGTGTTCCTTGGTGTGGGTAGCTTGTTCCCACTTTAGATGAATAGGCATTTGGAGCTTTGTTGTTACCCAAATTTAAAAGGTTAAGTATCAGACAATCTGTGATTTGGATTCAGTCTTTGAAGCAACTGATTATAGATGTATAATTGAAGTAAAAGAAGTGATTTCTGTGGCAACAGGAACCACTGACATCAATTCAGATGCTGGCTATAGCAGGGCCATGGACCCAGACATGGCCCTAGGCAGAAACTTGTGTGTAGACTATATGGAAGCCTAGTTATCAGAGACCAAGTTGGAGTCTGAGGGCTATGCTGCCACTGGAGCAATACTGATGGTCTAAGTGACTTGTACTGCCAGTAGAGCCATGGTGGTACCCAGGCCTGAGTTGCTGTTGTGTCTAGGTTCATGGTCACACTACACCTGGGGTCTGTGTTGATATTCATGTCCTGTATTACCACATGGAGCCATAGAAACCATGCTGGCCCCACCCTTCACTGGCCCAGGAATATCTGGCCCTGGCCCTTGTTGGACAATGCAGCAGAAGAGTTGGCACCAATTCTATGTGAGAGCTGCCTCCCCACACTTGAGAAAAATGGCTCTGCCCATCACCACAGGCATAGGAAAGTTGGTCCTGGTGGCATGAGTCTAGGAGAGCTGGATAAATCCCTGGCCTAAGGGGAAGGGCAGTTCCAGTGAACTGACCAGCTCAGATACTACCCAAACCCACATCTTGGGCCTTGGTTTGTTCCTGCCTAACATCTACACCATCTATTATTTGCTAAACCATATGATGGGAGGGGTCCTATGGAACACTAGCCACAGGATCCCCATGACTCCTTGAAACAACAGGATATCTGAGAAGATTATCAGTGAGGGTCCAATGATGATGGTGTATAGTAAAAGTTTCTGTGTCTTATCTGGACAGTCCCACAGCCATTCAGACTCAAATAAACATACAGAGGCTTATATTAATTAAACACTGATAAGCCTATGGGTCAAATATATTTCTATTTAAATTAATCCCTATTTTGTTATTGATGTTTAGCCATGTGACTTGGTATCTTTCCTCAGAGCAGCATTCTAATCTTCCTCAATCTGCATCTGGCTGGCATCTTCTCTTTCTCTTCTCAGAGTTTTCTTAGTCTGGTAACCCTGTCCATACTTCCTGTCTGTATTCTGACCAATCAGCCATTTATTTATTTACTTATTTATTTACTTATTTATTATCTTTTTGTGTCAAGTATTCATAACAGGTTCCACAAACTGTTTACTCACATATTCATATGCATAATCTGTTAAAATGAGAACAATGACCTTCTTACTTAGTAAATTTATTCTTTAATAAAGTAGATTTGTTCTTTATGGGAAGTAAAAAAATAAAGTACACAGATTTTAATAGTTAATACTGATGGAATTTAGAATTTCTCAGGAGACAAATATCTGGGGAATCTCTGGGAGCATTTTATGCAGAGTCTCACTCTGGTGGAAAGTTTAACACTTACTCCAATCAGCATTTTATTAAACCAATAGGAGTGATGAATAAATACAATGTCCCAGGGCATAATCCTGTAGCATAATCCCACAGAGCACTAGAACATAACCAAAAACAACTTCCTAGTGTGTCACTCTAATGCATCATGGTATAGACAAGTGTGCAGGCTTGAGCTTCAAAATATTGGGTTTGCAGTGAGCAGCTAAGCTGCAACATGATATGTTTCCTAACTCTCACAACATTCCAATGTAAGCACAAGCTGAATATGATGAATTTATGATTACTGCCCATACAGACAAAAAGAGAACAGAGTCAAGCATGGCTTTGTAGTATGATTATTTATTTTTCACATGGTAAATAATTTTTCTGCCTGGTTTAATAAAAATGCTGACTGGCCAAAGGCAGAAAGGATGTGTGGGGTGGGGCTACCAGACTAAGAAAACTCAGGGAAAAGAACAGAGAGATGCCACAGAGATGCTAGGAGATGACACAGAGAGAAGAAATTAAAATGCCACTGAGAAAAAGTACTGAGCAGCATGGTGGATCAGGCAGGTAGGTATTGCCAAACACTTAAATGAGGTTTATGAGCAGTAGGCAATAGTGCTCTACTTGCCAGTAACTCTACTATGAAGCTAAGCTTTCACACACCAGCTGCTGAGTGGAGCTGGGTAGAGTCAGCTGCCATAGCCAAGCATTTAATCCTAGCCACACTCAGCAGATTAAGGTGTTATCAGAAACAAAAAATAGAAATATATAATAAGGATAGATTCAAAAAAGAGAGGGGAAAAACTATAAATGGTATGCAGTGCATTTAAAAACATGCATAGGCTTTGGAGAGAAAAGAAAAAAGAAATTGCATAGAGAAGCTCCTTTAAAAAAGAAATACATGTGTGTGTGTGTGTGTGTGTGTGTGTGTGTGTGTGTGTGCACGCGTGTGTGCATGTAAAGATGGAAAATACACAGAGTCTGGATACTGTATGTTATATTGTCTTTGAATTATTTGAGTGATAAGCTTTTAAGAAATATTTGCGCTCACACTGCTTCCGGTTCCGCCACCGGGACCTGTGCTCTCTGCGGCGTCCCAGCGCACTCTGGAGCAGGGGCAGCTGAACTCTGCACCTGGCCACACCCGCAGCCCCTGCTGCTCAGGGAATCTACTAAGAGCCCTACTGCGACCCTGAACTGAGTGAACTGAGCAAACCAACTGCAGGGGTCTATGAGGGGCGGA
>PVIH01012682.1:0-62342 GCA_004025045.1 Sigmodon hispidus | reverse complement strand
GGTTAAGAACACTGACTGTTCTTCCTGAGGTCCTGAGTTCAATTCCCAGCAACCACATGGTGGCTCACAACCATCAATGATGATGACATCTGGTACCCTCTTCTGTATCCTGTATACATAATAAATAAATAAATCTTTTTTTTAAAAAAAAAAAAGTAAAAATGTGATTTCTAAAAAAAAAAAAAAATAGTTGGTTGGGTGTAATGGTGCACACCTTTGATCCCAGAACTCAAGAGGCAGAGGCAAGTAGACATGTGAGTTCCAGGACACCCAGAGCTACACACAAAAACTGCCTCAAAAAACAACAGTCACAGAATAGGACCATTCTCAGTTCCCACTAGTAATCAATAGGTTCTATCACAGGACACAGGACAGCAGCAGCAATGATGGAAGTATTAGAAACTTTCTAATAACCAGTAATTCTCAAGCTCTGCCACAAGCATTAAAACAATCCTCACAATCAGTTTTTAGCCATCTAAGCTAGCCATGCAGGTCAATTCATGAATACCAAAGAATACTACTGCTCTGAGGTACAAAGTTGACTTAGGAGAAACACAAAGCAAGCAACACAGGATGCTACCAACAACATCCAAAACAGATTGCAAACAAGTAGACAGGGTCCCTCCAACAAGAAAAATTTGCAAGGAGAGTTGACACTTCAGTCATTACAGCTACAGCAGTGGTTCTCAACCTCTGGCTCAGGACACCACAGAGGGTCCATATCAGATATTACATTATGATTCATAACAGTAGCAAAATTACAGTTATAAGGTGGCAATAAAAATTGTATGGTTGGGGGGGGTCACTACAACATGAACTGCATTAAAGGATAGAGGATAGCAGCATTAGGAAGGTTGAAAACCACAAGGTAACGTGTGGAAGCTTTATTTGCTTCCAATTCAAAACTAAGTAAAATTACTCAATCTTCGTGACAACTAGCAATTTTAACATTATGAAGTAGGTTTTTTAAAAAAGGAATCATTATGTTTTAGAATTGCAAGCTGAAACCTTTACAAAAGAACTGACATGAGTAGAATTTCTTTAGAAACACCCTAAAGTGGTTAGAAAGGGCTGGACAGTAGCTGACATGACACAAGAACCTGCATTTTTCTACACTTCATGTATGTTGAAAACTCCTTTCCACTTATTGTACAAGGTTTTTTTTTTACCAAATTTAATCAACTTATCAATACCCTACTGCCAGTTTGTAACAAGCTCTTCTCCAATTCAACCATAAACTTTAAAGATTTACTTATTTATTATGTATACAGTATACAGAAGAGTACAAGATGTCATCATAAATGGCTGTGAGCCACCATGTGGTTGCTGGGAATTGAACTCAGGGCCTCAGGAAAAACAGTCAGTGCTCTTAACCTCTGAGGCATCTCTCCAGCCCAACCATAAACTTAAAAGCAATCAGTGAGTTACTCTGAAAGCTCTAGTGCTTACATATGATTCTCCCATAATTTGTAGAGATACATTATCATCTGAGCTAGAGATGGCTCAACTGTTCCGAGCTCACTGATTCACTGCTCTTACAGTGAAGAAGCCACCCTTCTTCTGGCCTCCAAGGGCACTCACTACACACACAATGGTGCGCAGTAGATACAAGTTAAACATTTATACACATAAAACAAAAATCACCTTTAAAAAATAGAATATTCAAAATTTTAAAACATCATAATCACATTATCTTACTATTTAATTCAAAAAGCCAAGTTTGAGTGCCTCTACGCTAGAGGTTACCTGCAAAGATGTAATGGAGCCTGTGTGTCCTTGCAGCACAGCAACTGGGGCACAGGTCCTCAAGCACCACACCCTGATAATCTTGTCACAGCTTCCTGCCGCAATCAGGGTGTTTTCATAGTTCACAGCCATGTCTGAAATTTCTGCAGAATGGCCTCTTAATGTAGACAACAGTCGGCCATTATGTGTTGACCAAATCTTTACCAAACAATCATCTGACCCCTAAGAAAAAGCAACACCCCAATACAAATGTTAGCACAGTATCCAATAAACTCAAATAGAGATGATACCACCCAGATTAGCTATTATTCTGACCCTTCTCAGGCAAGTACTGTAATTTCTACTATTATTACTAACACAAAGATACATTTTTCTTCAAAGCAGAGAGTCTACATAGAATTTATGGGTGATTCTCCCACATACTATTTTCAAAAAGTTCTCTGCCAAGAATGTAGTAGGTCCCACCCTATGTTCCTGCACCTCAATACCAGTTTCAGGATCAAGTTAGTTCACCAAGCTACAAAATCAGCACTGGGACAGATCTAAATTCCTAGGAGCAGGCTACACACCACAGTGGGGGAAAGCACCTTCTTTTCAAACAAGCAAACAAGAATCTCAAATTTACAATTCCAAAACCAGACATCGTTCATCATTCAACACAGCTGAACATGTTTTCAATTTGCTTTTAAAAAAAATTTTTTTTATATTTCTTTTTATTTTATGTGAATTGGTGTTTTGCATCTATGACTGTGTAAGGGTGTCAGATCCTGGAACTAGAGACAGTTGTTAGCTGCCATGTGGGTGCTGGGAATCGAACTCAGGACCCCTGGAAGAACAGTCAGTGCTCTTAACCACTGAGCCATCTCTCCAGCCCCTAAAAGAAAAAAAAAACTTTTTTCTCCTAAAAACACTGAAATGGTCACACGCTAAATAACTTCCAAATTATCTCTTGAGCACAGAAAGGTTGTTAAAATAAATTGGTGATTAATCCATTTAAGCTTGAGTCGTCACTAATGATCTAGAATTTTGCTAGGAGGAATCTTTAACTGATAAACTTAAGATTAATCTCAATGTAACTTAATTCCTTAAATTAGAAAAGAAACTTTTAGTTATGTTCTTTCTATTACTTGAAAACAAAGAGTACATTGCAACTGAGCTAGAGAGATAGCTCTGTCATTACCTAGAAGCAGGGTTTTTTCATGTAGATCCAGCAGGCCTCAAATTCACTGTCACCTCCCTAGGATTTGGAAGCACTGGTCTAAAAAAATAGCCCAGGCCTCAATAAGCTGCTCAACAACTTGGAAGTACTTACTGAAACTACAACATTTTAGACCACACACCAGATCTCCATGATCACTATCTTTCTGGCTGAAGGTAAGAGCCTCTCCATGCTCTCTAAGATGTGCTAGGATGCTGAAGGATGCTACAGCATTCCAGGTAATAAACCAAATTGAGTTGAAGATGTTAACTCACTGTAAAGATTCTATGTCCTGTCCTATCAAATGCTACACAGTACACTGCAGACAGATGTCCGAGAATCCTCCTGTGCATCTTTATATGCTGGTACATAGTTCCTGGGAAGGCTGTGCTAAAAGTGGAACACCCTGTGAGCTGTTTTCCTCGATGTATCTCCACTAGGAAATAAAAACAACGGAAATGGTTAAGGGGGAAGCCAATATGTAAAAACTAAAAAGATCCCCAAACAATTTCTAGAGTTTGAAAAACACAAAGGACTCACACTTTGTCCTAATTTTACTGTACTATATATAACATAACCACTGTGATTGTTTTCACAGTGCTATAACATAACCACCGCTATTGTTTTCACTGTGCTATACCATAGCCACTGCTATTGTTTTCACAGTGCTATATCATAATCACTGCTATTGTTTTCACTGTGCTATATCATAACCACTGTGATTGTTTTCACTGTGCTATACCATAACCACTGCTATTGTTTTCACAGTGCTATACCATAACCACTGTGATTGTTTTCACAGTGCTATATCATAACCACTGCTATTGTTTTCACAGTGCTATATCATAATCACTGCTATTGTTTTCACTGTGCTATATCATAACCACTGCTATTGTTTTCACTGTGCTATATCATAACCACTGTGATTGTTTTCACTGTGCTACATCATAACCACTGCTATTGTTTTCACAGTGCTATATCATAACCACTGCTATTGTTTTCACAGTGCTATATCATAACCACTGTGATTGTTTTCACTGTGCTATATCATAATCACTGTGATTGTTTTCACAGTGCTATCTATACCATAACCACTGCTATTGTTTTTCTGTTATTTTTAATTACTTTAAGCCAACAAGAAATTTTAAATTGGGTACTTATTACTACTGTGCGGCAACAGTCTATCCAGCAGTTCCACAGCACTTATAAAGCCTTTATTAATTTCAAGAAACAGTTTGGAGCCTCACAGGCCAACCGCACTCACCAAGACTTGGTGGGGAGCCATAATTCACGGGCATTTCAGGAGGTCTTCCTCTATGAAGAGCAGCAAAGGCAGAGCCCTTCCACACTGTGTGCCTGCAGTCTTTAAAATGAAGTTTAGATACACATAAAATCTCGAAAGTTAACCCAAAGAAAGATCTTATACAATACTTACGTACAGTGTAATAAACTGTTTATTCAAAGTTTTACCAGCTAATATACTTTAACAGAAAGCCTGGAGAGGTTTATTAGACGATGTCTGGAGACATCTAAGGTACAGCAGTGACACTGACAACACAGCACTTTACAGTCCAAGTGCTTTCCACATACATCAGCTCATGGAACCCTCACAACAACCCTGTGAGGTAGGTGTTCCCACTAGAGATCCACTGTAAATGATTAGTAAGAGGGACTATAAATACCGAGTTAACTGTTTATTTTCCAATGCAAAATACCATACAACATTTAAAATGAGCAGTCTTATCACAACTGACCCCAGTTTTCAAGAGTGGAGACCTTTAAGATATTTTGAACTTCTATGTATTTAAAAATCTTTGACTTGACTTACTCAGTTTAAAATTCATCTGGTCAGTACTATTGCCTTGAGCTAGCTCATCAGGAAGATAGTGAGTTCAGTTAAATAGCTTCCCTTCCCACATTAGGACAGATGGCAGCTCTCCAGAAGAGCACATACACTGTGTGTGAGAGTGCCTTCTAAATCCACATCCCACCCGCCTGTGTCTAAAGGAGACAGTGAAGGGAGGACACAGAAAAATACAAGCCAACACAGGCCACGTGCTCCACTCCTGCTGAGCTGGAACAAACTGCTTCACAACTGCAAACAAGGGAGAGGCATGGTACTGAACTACCTCCCTTGAGCCTCACTGCTTGGATGCCATGTTTTACAGGAACAAGAGGCACAAAACATGAGCAGAAATAGGGCTCTAGCTGAAATCTCTTCTAAACCTGCCAGTTCTCACACAAGCCTCATTACAAAACAACATGGAGCTTGAGACAAGGAGAAAAGAAAATGTGCTACCCAAGCAACTGCTGTAAAACAACAAATGATGAAAATCATTACAAAGTGAGCAGGGATGCTGGGACAGTTTCCTGATAAGAGCCACAGTGCAGCAAGGTTATAGGGCACTAATAAATACATAATAAGGCCAGCAAGCTGGTCTGGCATAAAACCGAGAAGTAGGGTGCTCTTTCACAGTCAAACTCTGTACTATGGAGATCTAAGAGGTAGCATTACATTAGCAACAGCTCATTAACAGAATCATCACAATGAAATTGAAGTCTAAGATCAGAACCAACACACTTGCCCATTAGCAATTTAGCCACATGTATACATAGAGCATATCGCACACAGGTACTGTCTTAAGTCAGTTTATGAAGCTAACAGAAAAAATATAGCAATTCCAAACATTTTGCTAGCATATAACTTAGCAAAAAAAAAAAAAAAAAAAAAAAAAAAAAAAAAAAAAAAAAAAAAAAAAAAAATAAATAAAAAAATAAAATAAATTAAAAAAACCATGCAAATTTACATTTTTGGTGCATGTTTTTCAAGCTGCTACCATTTTTTTTTTTTTAAATCATTTCTCCTTATAACAAAGGACTTTCAGAATCTAAATATAAAAAGTAATAATTCTAGTATTTAAAAGTTTATTAGACACATACAATTACATCCATTGAAGTTATGAATGAGCTACAAAATGGAAAAAAGAACTGACATTGATAAAACCTCAAACACATCTTAAATTCAAGCTTTTAGCTTAACATCTATGTCTTTATCAACTTTAAAATGCAGAAGGACTTATTAAACACATGATAAAATTCAAAGATCTACACTAATTGCAGAGAATTTATACTCCATGTCATTAGTTACATTGTTACCTTCCACAATGCTTACACAACTTCACAATTATAATATAAGCTATTAATACAAAGCAGAACACTTCTTCAAATTAAGGTACCTTTTGCTGTACGTAGCAAAGACTGCCTTCCTGCACCAAGCAAAGAAGTGACTCTTGAAATACTGGGTGGAATTTCTTTATCCAGCATCGGGCCAATTCGCTGGCAGATTTGTAACAGGTGATCAGGAGCCACATGCTTATTGGACAAGACCTGATTTGGAGAATGAAGTTTTAATAATACATACAGGAGCACTCAAACTTAAGATAGTCTGTTAAAATATTAAAGTCACAGTGAAAGCTACAAAACATAGTAAGAAAAGTTAAAGACACCTTAAACATAAACTGTCTACAGACTCAAACTCTAATCAGATTCCAACATGATTTTTTTTTAACTTTATTTATTTATTTATTTATTTATTTATTTATTTATTTATTTGCCTTGGTGTTTGCCTGGAACTGGAACTACAGACAGTTGTTAGCTGCCATGTGGGTGCTGGGAATCGAACCCAGGTCCTCTGGAAGAGCAGACGGTGGTCTTAACGGCTGAGCCATCTCTCCAGCCCCCAACATGATTTTCTTTATAAAAATTGACAATTTTATTCTAAAACTCAAACGCAAATGACACAGAAAAGGCCAAATCAATTTTGAAAAGGTCCAAACAATACTCCATCTCCATCTCAAGACCTGTTTAGGGGCTGGAGAGATGGCTCAGGGGTTAGGAGCACTGGCTGCTCTTTCAGAGAACCTGAATTCAATCTCCAGCACCCACATGGCAGTTCACAATTGTCTCCAAGTTCTGTCCACAGCAATGTACATAAAATAGTTAAAAAAAATTAATTATAGGTGTCATCTATAAACAGAATGGTGTTAAGATAAATGACACATCATAGGACAAATTGTGCAGAAGAGAGACTGACATGTTTCTAAAGCACTGATTTCTGGAAAAGGTACAAATGCTATTCAGGGCAGAAAATGTTTTCTAATAAATGGTGGTGGAACAAGCACCTACACTATTCCTCATCAACTTCAGAACTTCTGTTGTGCTTACACATGGGCCTGCTGAGCTCTCAACATTGATCGTATAATAAATGAAAATTAAAGAGCCATTAGAACAAAATGTAAACAGCAGATATCATATATAATTAAACTGTCACTTTATGAGTTACATTTATAGAAACATAAAAACAAATTCTTATGATCTGGGCTGGGGATCAGAGATTTCTAATAACACCAGAACAACAAACAGAAAACTGCTATTCTTCTAACATTTTCCTCAAAAGACACTGTTAAAGGAATCAAGAAGTCACAAACTGATAGAAATAATGCAAAGTGCCCATCTGATGAAGAACTTGCATCTGGAACAGATAAGAAGGGCCGAGAGTTCTCAGCAATGCTCAAAAAACACAACATTCAAACACTGCCCAGCACTCACCTATCAGAATCCAATTTTGACCTAAGGACCTGAGCAGACAAAGAATATGATCCAGGTGGCAAATGGGCATAAGGACACCTAATGTGGGATGTCCTTTTGTATGTTGTGAATATTATTGGTTAATAGAGGAACTGTTTTGACCTATGGCAAGGCATTTTTTTTAGAAGTAGGAAGGAAATCTGGGCATAGATAAAGGGGAAGAAGGGCAAACTAAGAATCTGATACACTGCTGACTTCTAAAGATACCAGGTATGATCATGCTGCTTATACATACATTCAGGCAAAACATTCACACATGCAAAATAAAAATATTAATAAAAAATGGTATGTTGTTTTACAAAAGAGCAAGAACCTTCCCCTTCAGCCTTAAAGATGAGAAGCAGAGGTTAGCCATCAAGTGGACAATAACCAACCAAGCTATGACACTTAAACTACAACAGTAGTTGTAGGGAGTTCCAGGACAGCTAGTGCAACAGAGAAACCCAGTTTCAAAAAAACACACACACAAAAGAAAACAAAAAAACTCTATAGTAACCTTCAAAAGACATTCAACATTTATTGAAGTTGGAAAAGTGAAGAAAATGTTCCTAAGATACTGTCTTCACTGATCAAAGAGGAAAAAAATGCTCTTTGAACTGCTGTCCTTATCTTGAGCACAAAGGAACCATCTTTCAAATGACCTGTGACAGAAACAAACAGACTGATGACAACCAGCTCATGGAACATATGAAGATACTTCAAAGCCAAACCTGCATCCAAAAGGCCACGTTTAGTCTGTTGCCAGTCTGACAAGCCCACACATCTGAGAAGCCCAGGAAATACATGAGATGCACAAAAAATTGAATGTCTCAACTGACACTGACCAATAGAAAGGACCCAAATCCCCACAACAAACAACCTCACATCTATAGCAGCATCTTGTCAGTTGAATCTTCTCAGTTTTGAGTTGACCTTGTCAACCCAACTTCTTGACACCAACCACTTTTCCAAGCATCTTAACTCAGCAGTCAAGAGCGATGCCTGCTCTCCTAGAGATCCCAGGTTCAATGCCCTATACCCACATGACTCACAACCATCCTTAACTACAGTCCCAGGGCATTTACCACCATCTTCTGAATTATGTGGGCACCAAACCACCTATTTACACACAACACACACACACACACACACACACAAAAAAAAAAAAAAAAAAAAAAAAAAAAAAAAAAAAAAAAAAAAAAAAAAAAAAAAAAAAAAAAAAAAAAAAAAAAAAAAAAAAAAAAAAAAAAAACACAGCAGGTAAATCTAGCTGTGGATGATGACACATGCCTTTTAATCCCAGCACTTGAAGGCTGAGGCAGGACAATCTCTGTTAGTCCTAGCCTGGTCTACATAACAGGACTTTGTCTTGAAATAAATAAATCTGCAAATGTCTGAGATTTTTTTGGTATGCACTGGTCTTTTGCTTGCTGATGAGCCCACAGAGGTAGGTATGTATACATATATATGTATATGTGTGTATGCATATATATATATATGTACACACAGATGGTGGGGTCAGTGAGATGGCTCAATAGTTAAAAAAGCACTTGCATCATGTTTGATGACTTGCTCACAATCCTTGTAAGGGGACATGTGCCAAGGCATGCACGCATTTGAGTGTACATACACATGCAATAAATAAAATGAAGTTAGGTTTTTATAAAAGACAGCAGGAGAGGTGGCTAATCAGTTAAGAGAACTTGGGGTTCCTTCAGAGGACCCAGGTTTGATTCCAAGCACCCACATGGTAGCTTACAATAATCTCTAACTCCAGGGTCCTCTTCTGGCCTCTGTAGGCACCTTTCTGACCTTTAAGAGTACATGTGATAGATATACAGTTGCTAACACAGATACACATAAGTATAGTGGGACTATGGTCTGGTACATTGTTAATATCTGTCCCTCCTACTGGTTTAATAAAAACCTGATTGGCCAGAAGGCAGACAGGAAGTATGGGCAGGGCTACCAGACTAAGAAAACTCTGGGAGTCGCCATCTGACCCCGAGAAGAACAGACATGTAAGAAATACAGGTGAGCCACGGGCTGGGCCACGTGGCGGGTAAATTAATAGATTAAAAGAAATAGGTTGAATTAAGATGAAAGAGCTAGCTAGTAATGTGCTTGAGACATGGGCCAAACAGTATGAAGTTAATATAGGTGTCTGATTCTTTTCTTTGGGGGACAAAAGCCGCCGCGGACCAGATCTGAACCACCGGGCCCAAACGGGCCTGGGAAACCTCTTACAACAGATGGCATCCCAATGTGGGCCCAAACACTCGCATAAAGTCTGAGAAAGTTTAAAAAGCTTAAAGAGTGTTCTAGATCACTGAAACAGAGCCAAAAGCAGCTTTCTGAATTGTGTATTTGAATTGATTTATGGTACAGAGATAGCGTGGTGTTCAGGCTGGAATTTAAAAATGGCATGTTCACAGAACACAGCTTAAACCCATACTTTTCATGGAAGGCTTGGCATAAGTGTGATTGATTTAAGGTTTCTGCTTATACTGAACAGAAAGGAAAAAGAGTCAAAAACAGCTTTTCTGGTAGCAGCATTTCTAGAGTTCACTCTGTTTGCTGGCAGCAGCAGAGATGCAACGGGCACCTCCGCCATATTGAAAAGCCGCCAAAAGGGGCAGAGTCAGCAATTAAAGTGATACTGCCATTTCAAAAGCTCTTTGGGTTAGAAAATGATTAAGAATTCTCAATAAAACATATTTAGACTCACAAAACCTCTAAACGGGGTACAATGTATGTAAAATACGCATAGGCTTCAGAGAGAAAGAGGAAAAAAAAGAGAGAAATAGGAATAAAGATAAAGGCCACGTAAAGATGGCAGATAAAGAGTCTGGATTATGTTTACTGTGTTTTCTTTTAATTTTTTAACTTTTAATGAGCTAACTGCAGAAAGATGGTTGATTGCTAAGGCTGCTAAGTTAAACAAATACATATACTTTAAAGATATCTTGACTTTGAAATCTGTTTATAAGAATATGTTACTTGGGAAAAGAGTTTCTGCTTTTGTCTCCTCAGAAGAACAAAACTCTAGGCAAATGTGGTTTCATTTGCCAAGGCTGCCTGAAATTCTCTGATGGAAAGATCAGCTTCCAAGATGCCAATTGAGATGATCCAGCCTCAAGATCCCATGAGATCAACAACGTCCTTTGTCAGCAGGAAGCAGTAAAAGAAAGAAAGCTACGTCCAATTTCCCAAAAATATTGATTATTAATGTTTGTTTTCATTATAAATGGTTAATGGTCATAGTCAATCTTTTAAAAAATAAAAGGGGGCAGGATATGATATAGAAATGATTAGAAAAGATAAGTCAATTTTGTTATGCTGTATGGATTTTTCTACTCTTGACTAAGGTATGATGCTAATGTAACTCATCTAAAATCGTAATGTGTAATTGAGAAATGCAGATTAATAGTCATCTATGATTAAAAAAAAGAAAAAAAAACAAAACTCTAGGAACAGAAAGAGCAGAGCAGAGATGACAGAGACACACCAGTGGAGAAACTAGCAGATGCAGAGAAAAGACAACAACCATGCTGCTCTGAGAAAAGGTACCAAGCCACATGGGTAAACGGATTAATAAAAAAAGACTGAGATAAGGTGAAAGAGCTAGCTGGCAATATGACTCAGCCATAAGTCAACCAGCATAAATTAATACAAGCTTCTATGTGTTGCTTTGGAACTTTGGGACTGCTGGTCCAGATCTTGGGGCTAGTCTGGAACAGAAACTTATTACAACACGTAAGTCTAAACAAAGCTTTTTAAAACGTATTTTTAAAGAATATAAACTGAAAGGGGGGTGGAGCTGGAGAAATGGCTCAGCAGTAAAGAACAAGGTCTTCCAGAGGATCTAGGTTCAATTTCCAGCACCCATTTGGCAGCTCACAACTGTCTGTTCCAGGAGACTCAACAACCAAGTCATCCACTGGTGACTCAAAACAACAAATAAAATTAAAAAAAAAAATTATATATAAATTGAGTTGGCAAAAATGCCTCAACAAGCTCACAGTACTCACTTCTAACACTAACACCCTAAGTTCGAGCCCTGAATTCCACACAGTAGAAGAAAAACACTAACACGAGCTGTTCTCTAACTTGCATGTATATGCCATGAACATATGCACATACAGAGTATATATACAAATGCATGCATACAGACCAGATGTGGTGGAATATACCTTTAATTTTAGCACTTAGGAGGCAGAGGAAAGCAGATCTGAGTTCAGTCTACATAAGTTCCAGAAAAACAAAGCTATACAGTTAGACCCTGTCTCCAAGTAAATTAATATATGCACACAAACTTATGTGGAACTACACTAGAAGTTCACCAATACTCAAATCCTGAACTCCTGATCATATCCTCAAAGCCCAGGGACATTAACTATAAACTACAAAGGTTCAGGTCCACACTTAAAGCCTGTGAGGAAATAGATCTTTACTGGGGTGATACTTCAGGGTCAGGTGCCCAGATATAGCCACACATGTTCAACAAACAGACTGATTAGAACATGTTTGGAGAGGTGGGATGGTAAAGATCCAGAAACCACATTATCTTGGGCTGTCTTTGGCCCCCTAAACAGCCACTTATAATTACTGTCACCTGTGTTACATCTAAGGTCTTTACCACTAAAAGCCTTTTTGGAATGTTCTAACAGACTGCACCTTTTGTTGTGGGATTTTTTGGGGTGATGGAGGGTTCAAAACAGGGTTTCTCTGTGTCACAGACTCTGGATGTCCTTAACCAGGCAAGCCTGAAACTCAAGAGATTTGCCAGCCTCTGCCTCCCTGGGATTAAAGGAATGTAACACTGCCACCCAGCATTGTTATTTTTGTGTTTTGTTTTTCAAAACAGGATCTCTGGAGTTCTGGCTGGCCTTGAACTCTAAATCCACCAGTCTCCTTCCTCAGTGTTAGGATTATACAGTATGTGCCATTCTAAAAGCTAAGAGTGCCATCAGATCTATAAACATCAAGCTATAGATAGCAGACTCCCCCACTTCGTTGTAATCACTACCTGATGTTTCTCGATATGGAACAGTCTTAAGTATACTATGAAGATGTGTTGCTCTCATTGGTTTAATAAAGAGCTAATGGTCAATTGGCAGGAAGAGGTGAGGCAGGACTTGCAGACAGGGAAATGAAGAAGGGTGGAGGCTCAAGGAGACAAAGAAACAAGATGAACAGGCCATGCTGAAAAAAAGGTACCACCTCATGGTAGGTCATACATAAGAAATATGGGCTAATTTAAGTTGAAAGAGCTAGTTAGTAACAAGTCTAACTTATCACCTAACTTATCTGTGTGAATATTTGGGAGCTGGCTAGTGGAACAGAAACTTCAGCCATCAATTTCCACATGTATCAGAAAGCTGCCTTTGTTTATGAATGTATTCTGGTACTGGAAGAATTTCATACAACTGTTGCCACACTGGGAACATATTTAGAGTAACTTAAACCTTTGTTCCCAGGCCATGGTTACTCCAATCTAGCTACAGAATGAAGTTTCTGTTTCTTTAAGAAAAAAAGCTGTATTTCTCCATCTATACCAGCACACCTCAAGAACTGGTACAACAATCCTCTTCATATGGCCCATGGTTTAGACTCAGAATGATGAGCTGGGGCTGTAGTTCAGCAGGAGAGCACTTATCTGGCTTCAGAGTCCAGAGGTTCAACTGAAACAGATACTCAACTGCTACAAAGTGTCACTATTTGTGACAGAAGAAATGGATCAAAGGTTAACAGCACTTGCTGCTCTTACAGAGAACCTGAGTTTAGTTCCTGGAAACTACATGGTGGCTCCCAACCATCTGTTACTCCAATTCCATGTCCTCTTTGTGACCTCAGTGGATCAACAAACAGGCACATGTATGACAATACATACATGCAGGCAAAGCACTCATACACAGGAAAATAAATTTTAATAATTTTAAATGCCACCTAAATGAGAGTCATTTCCTAGTTTTAAAATATTAGGCTGGGGCTGGAGAAATGGCTCAGTGGTTAAGAGCACCGTCTGCTCTTCCAGAGGACCCGGGTTCGATTCCCAGCACCCACATGGCAGCTAACAACTGTCTGTAGTTCCAGTTCCAGGCAAACATCAAGGCAAATAAATAAATAAATAAAGTTTAAAAAAATCGCAAAATGATAAAAAATTTAAAAAAAAAAATTAGGCCAATTCAACAGGAAGCCAAGAAATCCTAATGTGCCTTATATTCAAGAACTAAAGAAATCTAACAACAGGAAAGACACATATTTGCAACCCTACTTATATAGATATCAACAGAACAAAAATTCAAACACAAAGAAACAAATCAAGGACACTTTACCCTGGAGATGCAAACCCCAGTGATCAGGTGAGCCTGTGGACACAAAGCAATAAGTCTCTTGAAGCAACAAAGCCAGGGCCACATGACTCAGTGTCATTCCAGTCCTAAGCACAGAGGTGGCCTGCAGCTTATTCATACTTTAGTGAGCATTAAGTAGGTACCTATCAGCTGTTCTTGATTCAGGTAACAACATTAATAAAGATTTGTTGTCCTAAAACCCTACAAATGGAAACTAACTGAATCGACACCTTTTCTACCTGCAATCTTACAGACACTAAGACTTTGATCTCTCTGTGCATTTAGGGGGAAAAGGCAGGCAGATCTTGAGTTCCAGACCAGCCAGAGCTACACAGTGTCCCAAAAAATACCATCTACCATGTATGTCCACATAGTATTTTTATGATTTATTCTTATTATGTGCTTTATTGTTTTGACAGCATGTATGTCTGTGTAAGAATATTAGATCCCTTGGAACTGAAATTACAGACAGCTGTGATGGCATTAAGTGGATTCTTTGAAAGAATAGCCAGCATTCCCAATCACTGAGCCATCTGTCCAAATCCTACATGTACATCTTAAAGCCACTTCTCTAGGAAAAAGTATTAGACTTGTTAATACAGACAAAAAGCTGGAGTAGAAGCCTGGCAAAGTGGCATACACTTAAAATGCCAGCACTAAACTGGTAGAAACAGGAGGCTGGATAAAAATTCAAGGTTACCCAGACGGTGGTGGCACACCCCTTTGATCCCTGCACTTGGGCAGCAGAGGCAGTCAAATCTCGGGAGTTTGAGGCCAGCCTGGTCTACAGAGTGAGATCCAGGACAATGGTACACTAGCTCCTAAAATACAAATCAGATTAACAGTATAGGCACAAATATAAGACTTTGTAAAGCTGTACTTGAACTACCTGGAAAGCTTGTAAAATTCCTAGTGCAAAGACATTAACTATAATAAGAGCCCCTTTGCTGGAGAGATGGCTCAGAGGTTAAGAGCACTGACTGTTTATCCAGGTCCTGAGTTCAATTCCCAGCAACCACATGGTGGCTCACAACCATCAATGATGACATCTGGTGCCCTCTTCTGTATACTATATACATAATAAATAAATCTTTAAAAAAAAAAAAAAAAAAAAAAAGTCCCTTTGGCTGATTTGATGCCACTGTGAACATTCAAAACATGTAAATTCCACCAAATGATTTCTTTTCATTTTCATTGGTGTTTTTCCTGCATGTAATGTGGGGGTGTTAGATCTTGGAGTTACAGACAATTGTTAGCTGCCATATGGATGCTGGGAATTCAACCCCAGTCTTTTGGAAGAGCAGTTAGTGCTCTGAACTGCTGAGCCATGGCTTCAGTTTCCCACCAAACAATTTTTTTTTTTAAACTTTATTTATTTATTTATTTGCCTTGGTGTTTGCCTGGAACTGGAACTACAGACAGTTGTGAGCTGCCATGTGGGTGCTGGGAATCGAACCCGGGTCCTCTGGAAGAACAGACGGTGCTCTCAACCACTGAGCCATCTCTCCAGCTCCCCCCCACCACCACCAAACAATTCTTAAAGGACTGGAACCACCAAGCAAAAGAACCATGGGAAATTCTTCAGATAGGAGAATGACAAATCTCAGTATCTTCAGTAAAATGACAGTACTATTAAAGGTTTAAAATTATATTCAAGCCAAGCATATTGTTACATTGTGTAAAATCAGGTGTTTCATCCTCAGCTACATACCTGCAGACAAGATACCTGGGCCACATTAGACCCTGCCTTAAGGGGCCTACCCAGCAAAAATGTTGTGGATGCATTTAAGGAACAAGAAAACACCACACAAACTGTGATACAGGTACTCGGGAAGTTCCATTTTGGCTGTGCCAGAGGCTGAACCTGGGCTATAGCCATCAAAAAAAAAAAGGTCCATTCGCCCAGCACTTAGGAGGCAGAGGCAGATGGATCTCTGCAAGTTCAAGCCAGCCTGGTCTACAGAGCTAGTTCCAGAATAGTCAGGGCTACAAAGAGAAACTGTGTCTCGAGTCGAGAACTGACAAACCAAAAAACAGTAAGAATACAATAGTAATTTAGAAATGTATAAGTGTGTATTATTTTCTTGAAAATACTGCAGGTGAGACTGGCAAGATGGTTTAGTGAGCAAACATGTTTGCTGCCCCTACCAATCTGAGCTCAATTCTGAAGACTCATGTGGTTGAACAACACTCCCACAAATTGTCCTCTTAACTGCAACTCACCCTCTTAAATGCCTTCCTCACATACACCAAATAAATGTAATTTACAAAAGTAGGAAAGACCAAAAGAACCAGTTCTCAGCTGTCCTGTCTACCACACTGGCCAGGGCACTCTACTATCATACACACAATTCCACCACTTAAAAGAATTACTTCACAGTCCTTGCTTAAAAGGCAACTCAATGGGACAGGATACAACAGTGCACTCGCTAACAGTTCAACAGAGTAAAAACAGGTAACTTGGTGAGTGGGTCAGCACTGAAAATTTTCATTGATAGTAACAAAAAATGGAATGTCTCAAACAGAAACTAACAAATATAGCAAACTGGTAAATTACAATGTTAATATGTAGGGAATAATTCTAATTTTTTGTATACTTAAACTAGCACAACCTAAACTCTAAGAAGAAAAAATTCTTCCAGACTATCTGGAAGTCTAAAAGTTACATACATTCTCCACAAGCAGCAGTAAGGATGTTCTAGGACCAGTGAGAGGCTCAGCAGGTAAATCACGTGCCTGAGTCCCACAGGTGTCCTCTGACCCCCAACTCCTGCACCGTGCTCCCAACCACCAGGGGTGAGGTGGTAGTAAGTGAAAGGTTACCCAAATAGTAATCAGCCAGACGGTAACAAGTGACAAGTATAAGCTATTCAGACACAGAAAACTTAAATAACAGTACCTGCAGTGGGCTTTAAGCAATTCTTAACAGCAAGAAAACAAATTCCTCTCCAGACTTTATAGCATGGCTTCCACAGTAAGTCCTACACTTGTCTCTCAATTTCTCCCCCCTAGGACTACAGTATATCAGCAATAGCTCTGCGTTGTCCTCCCCGCCCCCAAAGGTGGTTTTATATTAACCGGAGTAAAAACTACCAGACAAACTACTTAATTGCACTTTCAAAAAGAACACCTGGGGGCTGGAGAGATGGCTCAGTGGTTAAGAGCGCTGACTGTTCTTCCAGAGGACCTGGGTTCTATTCCCGGCAGCCATATGGCAGCTAACAAGTGTCTTGTGGTCCTAGGATCTGGCACCCTTGCACAGTTGTACATGTGGGCAGGGCACCAATTCACATGAAGACAAATGTAGAGAGAAGAAAAAAAAGGAACACCTTATGTTGGGCCATGGTGGCATACATCTTTAGCTCCAGCACTCAGGAGGCAGGGCAGGCCAACCTGGTCTTCATAGGGAGCTCTAGAACAGCCAGGACTACACAGAAACAGACAAAGACACACATACAAACACACTCACTCAGTAGCCAGGAAGGGGGTGTGGCTCCAAAGTACAGCTCTGCCTGGCTGGAGTTATAAATAAGAATCCCAGCCCTTATCTGGTAGAAGGGAGTGTGGTAAAATCCTGACTGTGGAGAGGCCTTAAATTCGCACCCCAATATGCACACAGCCATCAGCCTTAAAATACCAAACCTAAGAAAACAAATCTGGTCTATTATTAGCTTTGAAACAGTCACTTAAGGGGGCTGGAGTTCTTCCAGAGGACCTGAGTTCAAGTCCCAGCACCCACATGGCAACTCACAACTGTCTGTAGTTCCAGTTCTCAGTTCCAGGCAAACACCAAGGTAAATAAATAAATAAAGTTAAAGAAAAAAAAAAAAAAGCACCAATACATAAAAATAATTTTAAAAAAGAAAATCGCTTATTAGGCCTGCGTACATGTGTGCACACATGACTGCCGGTAGAAGGCAGAGACCCATTCCTGAACTGCCCTTTCCCTCCTCCACGTGGGTCCCCGGGTTAAACTCATGGGAGGATTGGCAGGTACTATTTTGTAACTGAAAAGGTATCTCAACAGCCTGAAGCATTTGCTTTTTTTTAAAAATTTTTTTTTTGATTTATTTATTTATTATGCATACAGTTTTACAGAAGAGGGCGCCAGACCTCATCATAGATGGTTGTGAGCCACCATGTGGTTTTGCTGGGAATTGAACTCAGGACCTCTGGAAGAACAGTCAGTGCTCTTAACCTCTGAGCCATCTCTCCAGCCCCCTGCTTTTTAAAAATAATCCTAAAAAGACAAATTAGGGGCTAGAGAGATGCCTCAGAGGTTAAGAGCACTGACTGTTCTTCCAGAGGTCCTGAGTTCAATTCCCAGCAACTACATGATGGCTGACAGCCATCTGGTACCCTTCTCTGTATACTGTATACATAATAAATAAATCTTTAAAAAAAAAAAAAAAAGACAAATTAAAAAAACAGCCATCTTGTTTTATGTCATGGCTAACACCTGGCTAAGCCCAGCACAGATGTAGGACCTCTAGAATACTTGCCCAGCACTATTAAACATTCTGGGTTAAAATCTAGCCCTGAAAATTCACATTGCTTATACTTCACTGCTCACAAACAGGACAAATCCCCTGGCTGACTTGATAACAGGTGGTGGGCATATGGGAAAGGCACTCTTCTGTAATCCCAACCCAATATGAAGTTCAATGAAGCAGGACTGCAACTAGATGGCCGGATGGACCCAAAAATCAACTGGCAGATGCAAGATTGTCTTCCACTGTCATCTGTAAACAACAGCCTTAAAGTGGGCTAAGACAAATTTTAAGACAGGTTTTTTGCCTTAACAAAAATTATCAAAAGTATTTTCCTGGAAACTTTCTTCTACCTAGACTTTTGTGAACTGGACAAAACTCAATTATACACCACAAAACATCAAAGCAAGTATATGGAGGATAATGAAAAGGATGCAACACACGGGTTAGCACTTCTCAAGAAAACTAAGCCAGACATGAAGGCCTTACGTCCCAGCTCTTAGCGAAGAAGCAGGCAGAGTTCAAGGCCCGCCAAGAGTTGCATAAAGACTGACACCTCGTCTCAAAAAACGGATGGATGGATGTCAACTTAAAGCCTGTGCTACTAACTACATACACCAAGATCAAGTGAGCCAACTTCTCAAGGCAGTCCACAAACACTGCAGGGCTCAGAGAACCAGAGGTACTAACTACTACCCTACCCTGGCACGTCCAGCAGCAGAGACGTGAAGGGCAGGCACACAGCAAGGGGCCATTTCTCCACCTTCACAGACTGGGGGCTATTCCTAGGGAACAAGTGGTCAGAAGAGCTGGGCGGGCCAGCAGAGGACGGACCAATGGGAGCTCGAGTTTCAAGTGGGAACGGAGGGCGACAAGAGCGCCCCTCTGAGTGGCTGGCGGTGCACCTAGCGATCCAGCCAGGCCGCGAGCCAGGGGCGCCCCCCGCCCGTGTCCCGCGCCTCCCCCCACCCCGGACCGTTTTCTACCAAAACTGCCCCGGGTCCCCACTGCGGACCCTCGAGGGGAGGGGGCGCCCAGGCCTGTCGCCCCGAGCCATCGGGTCACCGTGGATCCCCCCTGAGAGCAGCCCCGCGGCGCCCGCACGGGAGGAAGAGACCCAGGCGGGTGACGCGGGGCGAGCGCGCGGAGGACGCGGAGGGACGGGCGAGTGGGCGGACGCTGCTCACCAATTCCTCGTAGCTCCTGTTGTGTTCGTTGCCTTCCCAATCCAACCTCTTCGGCAACAGCTGGAAAAAGACACGGAAGACGTCCGAGTGACCACCGCGGCCCAAAGACCGGGCGGGACGGGGACGCGGGGACGGGGACGTGGGGGCGGATGACCGACCTGGTACTGCTCCAGCTCCTGCACCAACACCTGCGGCAGAGACGCACGGTCAGACCCCAGACGGCTGCTGAGTCCTCCCGTCCCTCCCTCCGTCCCTCCGTCCCTCCCTCCGGTCTGTCCGCTCGCCCGCACTCACCTGCGCAGCTCGGCGACACGGGCCAGCCGAGAGGTAGCGGGCGATGAGGAAGTACAGCTCTGCGGGGGAGAAGGACAGGGACAAGTCAGCGGCGGCCGCGCGGCGCCGGGCGGGGGACGCGCGGCAGGCCGAGTCTTACCCGACTCGATGAGAGGCACCGGACGTCGGGCTGGCGAAGACTCCGCCATGGCGGGGCGCGAGGCTGGCGGGGGCGAACGAGCGAACGAGCGGAGCGGAGCTACGTGTAGGCCGCGCTGAAGCCTGCCTGACCCGAACGGCGTAAACCCCCCCCTCCCCTCCCCGCGCAGCTCAAGCGCGCGCCGCCGCCGCCATGCCGTGCGCGCCGACGCGTCCGCGGCAGGAAGTAGCGCGGGACGAGGGCTAGGGAGCGAAGTAGTCCCTCGGCGGGGAGCCGCGGGGCGTGTGCAGGAGGCGGATGCAGCACCCTGGCTCGGGAGGAGAGCTTCGTCTCCGCGTCCTGCCTGGTCCGGAGCGTGAAGCGCCAGGGGCGGGGGAGGAACTAGGCCTGCGTCCGCGGGGCGGGGGAGGGGGACGGCGAGCGTGGCTCAGATCCCTACGCGCGGTGAGGCGGCTGCTGGGCTTTGTGCGTCGGAGGGGGCGAGGCGAGCCAGTGCGGGAGGCCGGCGGGGGCGGGGCGGGACGGGGCGGGGCGGGGCGGAGACTGCGAGGACAGTCACCTGGGCTCGACCTAAAGACCCCAAGGCTAGGGAGGAGCTGCGCGGGAGGACGGCGGGACCTAGAGCTACGCGGGCTGCGTCACCACCTGCCTTGCTGTCGGGCCCGCACCCAGCGACTGTGTAGCAAGACGGAGGCTGCGGATTCGGCATGACTTGGCGGGACTCAAGAGGGACGGTGGGGAGGGGGCTGGGACGACTTGTGTCGTGCCTTATGGGACCTGAAGTTGGAGAGGTGGAAGAGTTGCAGAGGTTTTTTTCTAAATTACTAAAGACTCCTGTCCTAACGGTCTGTTTTACCACGTTCAGTGTGCGCCCACTGAGCTCTGACGCAGAGCAGTGAACAGAACTAAACATGGCCATTGTTAGATTTCTTAGACAGCGAGCAGATAAAAGACTAGAGCCTGACCCCAACCGACTTTTTATTCCAAAATAGCGAAGGACAAACACTCCGGGGTCGCCCGGTTGGGGAATGGCTGGCGATGACCACAGGGTGGGATGGGGTGTTTGCATCCATAAAGGGTCAAGGGTGGTTTTTCCGGTCTCGGGATGCAGCTACCAATTGCTAGTAAAGCTCCGCTTTCATCCTCTCTGCGACGTTCCGCAGGCCAATCAAGGTCATTTGTAGGAATCTTGTCTTATGACCAAGGCATTCTATCAGTCATTCTCAATCCTACCCGCCAGTGTAACCTCTGCAGCAAAAATGGAGGCTGAACAAGGTGTTCCAGTCGCACCCGGGCAGGATTCACAGCCTGCACCTTGGACTGGCTCCAAATATTAGGTGTATGATCTTAAGCAAATCATTTAACCCCTGTGTCTGTTGACCTTACCTGTAAATTGCAGCCAACAGTGCACCTACCTCATAGGTGAGGATTTAATGAGCTAATACGTTTCTAGCATCTGAGTTGACTTTCGTTAATTACATAAAATACTGAAAGTACATATATATAAATGACCCACACCTGTTTAGACTACTGAAAACTCAACAAACACCAAGTGATAAGATAAAATGGTGGGGGGCTGGAGAGATGGCTCAGCGGTTAAGAGCACCGTCTGCTCTTCCAGAGGACCCGGGTTCGATTCCCAGCACCCACATGGCAGCTAACAACTGTCTGTAGTTCCAGTTCCAGGAAAACACCAAGGCAAATAAATAAAAGTGTTTTTAAAAAAAAATAAAAAATAAGATAAAATGGTGAAACAGTAAACTCCAACATTCCCATTAAAACACTGTGCGATGCAGTATGGTTTAGGGGAAATGTGAACTCTAATAAGATTTAGTGCACTGAGAGAAAAGTACATAGTTACAAGGTAAATTTAAAGACAAGCCCAGGATACCTGAGGTTCTTAAGAACAAGTATCCAGGGTGACTGGTAGACAGAACCAGAAAGTTTCCAACTGAAATTGAAAGAACTAGAAAGATGCAGTAAAAGAGAGGTAGCAAAGTGCAGAAAAATATTACCTAGTAAACCTGAGAATAATAAAAAGGGTGATGTGCTGGAACTGTAGCCGTAAGGATGAAGGGATGAGGTTGTGTGCAGCACCAAATAAAAGTCAATCTCAGGTATAACCTGGTAGCACTTTGGCCACCATCATTGATAAGGCATACAAGCCACAGTTAAATTGTTAAAGAGATGACTCAGTGGTTAAGAGCATGGATAGCTCTTGCAGAGAACACAGGTATGGTTCCCAGCATCCTCATGGTGGCTCACAACCATCTGTCACTCCAGTTCCAGGGAATCCAATGTCCTCTTCCAGCCTATACAGAGGATTCACACGATGTACATACATACATGCAGGCAAAACAGCCATCCACATAAACTGAAAAATTGTCAAAGCCTTTGGAACACCTTTTTTACATTCTGACTCAAATACTCCTGTACATGCTACAATAGTACAAAGCTCCCAAGTGAGATGAGATTTGTGGAGGCATTACAGGAGACCTTTAACCTTTTATTTTCCTATGTGTATGTATGTGAGAGTAAATGCCAAGTGTGTGTGGGTACCTGAGAAGACCAAAGGAGAGCATCAGATTCCCAGGAGCTGAAGTTACAAGTAGTTCTGAGCCACCCCAAGTGGACCTGAAACCTGACCTTGGGTCCTCTTGACTACTAAGCCATCCCTCCAGTTCCTTTAAATGTATAGATTGGCCAAGAAGTTATTTCATTTTGTAACAGTATCATAAAGTTAAATGTAGCTCCCAAATGAATACAATAATTTTTTCCCCAAATGCTGGTCATTGTCTGAATAATTCTAACCTTGGGCAGGCAGCATGGTAACCCTTATTTGAGATCAGAGATGAGAATGTGAACCATGAAAGTTGAGATGTAACTCAGTGATAGAGCACTTATGCATGAGGCCCGGGGATTGGTTTCCAGCACCTACTGAAGAAGGAAAGAAGGATAAAACAACCCAGTGGGATTATAATTTAGACGGCCGTAAGAAAGACAATTTCCAGGAGTTAAGTTCTCCCCTTACTCATGGATCCTAGAGATCAAATTTAGGTCATCTGGATTGGCAACAAGCAACATTACCCACTGAGGAGCCAGATCTTTCTTTTTGGGTTTTTTTTTTTTTAATGATTTATTATGAATACAGCATTCTGTACAGCTGCAGGCCAGAAGCACCAAATCTCATTTCAGATGGTTGTTGAGCCACCATGTGGATGCTGGGAATTAAACTCAGGAGCCCTAGAAGAGCAGCTAGTGCTCTTAACTTCTAAGCCATCTCTCCAAGGCAGAAAAGTATCCCCATTCAACTCAGAGACCCTGATGATTCATGATATGCTTTAGAGGAAGAAAAGGGCATGCACTATTATCCAGTAACGCAGGCAGACATCTCTAAACAAAACTAAAATTGTGTGTTTCCAACACAAATTACCTCAGTCATATTGGAATTACCCCCAAACAGATTACACGAAGAACTGAGTTATCAAAAGCTGCTTGGTTAGCAGCTGCAAAAATCCCAATAGCAGGTAAAGAGTGCTGTCACCCAATTCTACTTTGAGATAGTCTTGGAACCCATTACTTTCCTAGGCAAACACACTGAGTTAAAGCAGGTGCCATAGCTACACCAGTCCCCCAATCTCATAGAGCAGAAGCTAGGGAAATGGAGAACAACCTAAGAGATGTTATCCCAGTGACTGGCTGACAGGAAGCAAACAGGTAAGCCAGCACCACCCTGACTGAATCAATCGCACAGAATCTCCCTCTACTATATAGGGAAACAGATCTGAAGAGTAGGCTACATGGAGTTGCTCAGCCAGCTCATGAGATCAAATAATTTGAAAGACGGAGTGATAAATGCAAGCCTGTTGTCAGTTATTCCATATTAAGAATGAGGAAGCTAAGGTCTAGGGAGTTTAAGAATCTCCCAAAGGGGTCAGTGAGATGGCTCTGGGGGTAATGGCGAGTGCTGTCAAGCCTAACAACCTTAGTTCAATCCTCAAAACTTGCATAAAGGTGGAAAGACAAAACCAGCTCCTGAAAGTTGTCCTCAGACCTCTATAAATGGACAATGGCATAAAGACACCCAAAATGGCACACAAACACTTTGAATATCCCTAGGGCTAGAGAGACAGCTCACTAGTTAAGAGTGCTTGCTGTGAGGGCTGGAGAGATGGTTCATCGGTTAAGAGCACTGACTGTTCTTCAGGAGGACTTGAGTTTGAAACCCAGCATCCACATGGCAGCTAACAACTGTACTTCTAAAATTTGACACCTTTACACAGTTATACATGCAGGCAAAACACCAATTCACATTTTAAAAAAAATTACTTTCTGTGTAATCATGAGGCCCCTCTAAAGTTCAGATCCCCAGCACCCACATGACAAGCCAGGCATTCAAAAGGATGTTCAAAAGATCCAGGGAGGGGCTGGAGAGATGGCTCAGTGGGTAAGAGCATCCTCTGCTCTTCCAGAGGACCCAGGTTCGATTCCCAGCACCCACATGGCAGCTAACAACTGTCTGTAGTTCCAGTTCCAGGCAAACACCAAGGCAAATAAATAAATAAATAAATAAATAAATAAAATTTAAAAAAAAAAAAAGATCCAGGGAGATACATAAAGTCAGATAGGTTGGTATATGCCTATAATCCCAGCAACTAGGTGATAACAGAAAACCAGAAATTCAAGGCCATACTTGGCTATACACTGTGAGACAAATGAGACCTTTAATTAAAAAAAAAAAAAAAAAAAAAAAGAATGATGCCAGATGGAGGTGGGACACACCTTTAATCCCAGCATTTGGGAGGAAAAGGCAGGCAGATCTTGGAGTTCAAGGTCAGCCTCGTTTTGGTACAGCTAAGGCTACACAGAAAAAACCCTGTCTTATTTAAAAAAAAAAAAAAAGGCAAATCCGTCTGACCACAGCAACCACACATGAGAGGTGTTCAGGAAATGAAGTTTCACTAGCAGAGCACTTGCCTAACGTGTGAACTCAACCCTAAAACTCCCTAACCCCACTGTCACCCTCCAAAAAGACAAACAGGTTAAAGACTAGACATGCTGCTACACGTTGTAATCCCTCACAAAAATCGAAAGTTTCCAAACAGGGGACTTGGCTCAGTCTGCAGCATACCTGTATAACATGAACAGGGTTATGTTATACAGAATTGCATTCTCAGGAGTGGCATAAACCAGATATGGTAGCAAACACCCAAACTCCCAGAACTCAGGAAGTCAAGGCAGGAGGATCAGAAATTCAGTCATTCTCAGCAGCTAAAAGTATTTACCATGCAAGCCTGACTGAGTTCAAGCCCCAGATCCAGACTCAACAGTGAAAGAGAATCAACTCCTAAAAGCTGTCCTCCAACCTCTATAAATGGACAATGGCATAGACACACCCACATGCGTTTAATTTTTAAAACAGTTTCTGGCCAGATGGTGGTGACACACACCTTTGATGCCAGCATTTGGGAGGCAGAGACAGGCAGATCTCTGAGTTCAAGGCCAGCCTGATCTTCAGAGTGAGTTCCAGGACAGGCTCCAAAGCTACACAGAGAAACCCTATCTCAAAAAATCAAAACAAAACAAAAAACCACAACAGTTTCTGGCTAGTCAGAGGACTGTCTCAAAACCAGAAAGGAGAAGTCAAATTTTGAAATACTGAAAAATGGGATAGGGAAGTCCATAAGGGTAAAGACCATAGAATGCAATTCCAGGTCTAAAGAAATTCCAGGTCTAATAATAAATAAGCTAATGGAAATTAATTGGTTGTTTGCTTTGCAATAGGATCTCTCTATGTAGCTCTTGCTGTCCCAAAACTTGCTATGTAGACCAGGCTAGCCTCAAACTCACTGAGGTCCTGCCTCTGCCTCTTGAGTTCTGAGATTAAAGGCATGCACCACCACCCCAAACAGAAAGTGCTATTAACTGGATTTATTTTTTTATTTTTTGAGACAGGGTCTCACTTTCTATCACTGACTGGTCTAGAGCTCAATATGTAGACCATACATGGCCTTGAACGCACCAAAAAATCCTCCTGCCTCTTCCTCTAGGAGTGCTGATATTAAAAGCATGGACCAATGTGCCTGGCTATATTAATTGAATTTAAGTTCATATGGCAGGTGTTGGCAATGAGCCCACAAGATCAGTCAAGGTCTGAGGGCCATGGAATGAGAAGCACCACTAACAGAACCAAATAAGCACCTGGAGGTGAAACCAAACACCCCAAAACCTGGATTGCTATTCATTCTGCACTACTGCCTCAAAGGCCTTTTCCAAAGCAGATACCTTGTGATCAATGCAAGTTTCAGATTTTTATTATTTAAATAAATCTCCAGGGAAAGGGAGTTAATGTCTTAACAGATGTGCAAAAGAATTTGAAACAGGGGCTGGAGAGATGGCTCAGCGGTTAAGAGCACCATCTGCTCTTCCAGGGGACCCTGGTTCGATTCCCAGCACCCACATGGCAGCTAACAACTGTCTGTAGTTCCAGTTCCAGGAAAACACCAAGGCAAATAAATAAATAATAAATAAAGTTTAAAAAATACAAAAAAAAAAAAGAATTTGAAACAATGACAGTAACTGACATTTTGTGAGACAGTCTCACTTTATATCCCTACATGTGCCTGGATTCTCAGTGTAGTTCAGGCTGACCTTAAACTCACAATGCACAAAGACAACCTTCCCGACCTGCCGTGAGGCCCTCTGCTGGGCTGCTCACAGTCCTTGCTGCCTTGCTGCCATCCCCGAAGCCTCCCATCCACCCACTGGTGCCATCATCTTTCTAACCAACCAGCTGCCCCTTCGTGCTAACTGTTCTGCCTCCACATCTAATCTTCTTCAGCTCCAGCTTCTCCCTAGTCACTGACTCCCTTCCCCATTTGTTCCCATTCACAGGCATTGGCCCATGTCTGTCCCCAAGTCTTTGAAACGTTCCTCACAGCATTACAACAGAGTATGGTGGGATAAGGCCTTGGGAATGGGGGAGCTTTTTTACAAAGTTTTTTTTTTTTAAACTTTTTTATTTATTTAATTATTTGCCTTGGTGTTTGCCTGGAACTGGAACTACAGACAGTTGTGAGCTGCCATGTGGGTGCTGGGAATCGAACCCGGGTCCTCTGGAAGAGCAGATGGTGCTCTTAACCGCTGAGCCATCTCTCCAGCCCCGGGAGCTGGATCTTAAATGGATCCATGTCAGAGCTGAATAACCTCTCTGTGGGCTTGGATGCTTTTGATGGTGCTAGAGGTAAAACCCAGGATCTCAGAGGTGCCAAAGAACCACTCTACCACTAAGCTGCATCCTAGACTACCGAGGTGCCTACTTTTGGCTAGTTATGTAATGTTGCTTACATTCATTTATGGAATCCTGGCATATAGTTTTCAGAGTCAGTTCTCTTCTTCTACCATGTGGATCCCAGAGATCAAACTCAAATCATCAGGGTTGGCAGCAGAATTCCTTACCAGCTGAGTCAGCTCCCCATCCCTGTTTAATGGTCTTCAAATGAGGCTAGCACCTACAAATTATTTAATAATTTTTATGTCCTTGGCACTGCTGATCCATCCACACGCAGGTACGACTTAGTGTTCATGACATAACTAGAGAGGCTGTGTGTACAGAGAGAGTGCCTATATGGGCATTAAGCAATGCCCAGTTCATTCAGGAAGCTAATGTAAGGCCAGCTAACACTATACAGCAAGATCTTGTTTCAAAGCAAACAAGCAGGCCCAATGAGAAGGGCACACAATAAAAGTACTTGTTACCAATCTGGAGAACCTGAGTTCAATCCCTGAGACACAGTGGAAGACAAGAACTGACTCCTGAAAATTTGCCCTCTGACCTCCTCCACACACATACCATGGCAAGCATTCACACACACAACACATATACACACACATACACACACAAATATTTTTTTAAATGTTAACAGCCTACATAAAACAGGATGCTAAACAATCCCTAGCCTTAGGATGTAGTACATTTGCTACAGTGCTTGGTCAGCATGCACAGGCCCTGGGTCCATCTCCAGCACCTCATAAGATCAAGTGTAGTAGAAAATGTCTATAATCCTAGCAATTGACAGGAAGAGGGTAAAAGTTCAAAATCATCTTGATTTTGTCACAAAAACTAACCAAATAGCTTACCAACAAATAAAACTTGTTTCAAAATTGTGCCTGGGAGATAAATTTGTTGACTAAGTCCAAAGGAAGGTTCTAAGCGCTATTTAAAAATTATTTGCTGCCGAAAGTTTTCTCATTTGTCTTTTGCTTTGTTTTTGTTTGTTTTGTTGTTGTTTCAAGACAGGGTACTTTTGTGTCCTGGATGTTTTAGAACTCACTCTGTAGGCCAGGCTGTCCTTGAACTCAAAGAGATTGCTCTGCCTCTGCCTCCCCGATGCTGGGAATAAAGACCTGGGCCACTACTACCCATCCACCCCTATTATTCTTTACCTTACTTTTATTTCAGACAAGGGTTCTCACTGAATTTGAAGCTGGCCCTTCAGGTACAATGGCAGGCCCCTAAGCCCTAATCCACTTGTCTCCACATTTCCAGCTGGGCTTTGCTGATACCCTGTCCCACGCCTGTCCTCTCCTCCCTCCCCTCAGCCCTCTGAGGCCTCCCAACTCTGAACTCCAGCCCCCCACTGCCCCTTTCCTGAAGTACAGCTAAATATGCTTCTTGTCTATACAAGCTTTTCTTATTTCCTACAACTGCAAAATCAAATTCATTGGTTGTTTTTGCTGCTGATGCTTTCTTTTGTTTGTTTATTTGGCTTGGTTTTGTTTGGTTGGTGTGGTTTTTCCAGCCAGGGTTTCCCTGGCTGTCCTGGATCTTACTCTGTAAACTAGGCTGGCCTTGAACTCAGAAATCTTCCTGCTTCTGCCTTAAAAAAACAAAAAAAAAAAAGAAAAAAAAAAAAAGAAAAAAAGAAAGAAAGAAAAAGTGCTGGAGGGCTGGAGAGATGGCTCAGTGGTTAAGAGCACTGACTGCTCTTCAGGAGGATCAGAGTTCGATTCTTAGCATCTACATGGCAGCTAACAACTGTCTGTAGTTCCAAGATCTGACACCCTTACACTGTTATTCGTTCTGACAAAACACCAATTCACATAAAATAATTAAAAAAAAAAAAGTGCTGGAATTAAAAGGCATGTGCCGGGGCTGGAGAGATGGCTCAGCGGTTAAGAGCACCATCTGCTCTTCCAGAGGACCCGGGTTCAATTCCCAGCACCCACATGGCAGCTAACAACTGTCTGTAGTTCCAGTTCCAGGCAAACAAATAAATAAAAAATAAAGTTTAAAAAAAAAATAAAAATAAAGTGTGGAAGCTAAGTTGAAAACGTTTTTAAAAAGAAATAAAATAAAATAAAAGGCGTGTGCCACCATGCTCAGATCATTGCCTTCAAGTTTCAGCCCCTCCTGTGCTTTGGAAAGCTGTCAATGTTGTGACTGGGCCTTTCTGGCTCTCTGATTCTCTCCAGGATCATTCACCTAGAAGCTAATGTGGAGGTGGGAAAAGGAGGAGGATCCCCTTCTCACTTAGCTGCAGCTGATTGCTGCTTCTTTCCTGAGGGCTGCAGTTCTCACAGTATAAGTGACAGTCTCCTCTTGCCCTTAGGGGCTTTGACTTCTCACCTGGCTCAGCTAGCAAGCTTTGAGGGAACCTGAGTGCAGCCTGCTAGCCATTGCTGAGCGGATTCTGCGCACACCCTTGTCAGCAGCCTTCACTTCCTCCTCAGCTATGCTCACGAAGGCCTTCTGGGTTCTTTGGAACTGTCATTCTCACAGTAGGTCTCCAGAAATGATGCCTGCAACTATCCTCTGTAGCCACCAGCATTCACCCTGCCCTCTTCCCGGCTCCTCCCCCATGCTCTGCAAGTTCTCACCGTGAAAGGAGCCACCCAGATCCCAAACAAATCTTTCATAAAGATCCCTTCATAAAGCCTTCCCTGAGTCATTTCCCTCTGGTTAAACTCAAAAAACCTTAGGATCACCTCCCCACACTCCGCCTAACGGCACATAGGCAGGTTATGGTAACTGGTCAAAACCGTCCTTCGGAGGGCTGGACTTGAAACCCTTCACACCAGGATGGAAGCTCTTCTACCTGCAATCCTGCTTCTACCTCCAACAGAAAGCTTCTTCCATCCCTTGTGGGCCTAAGCTCAGTCTGCCCCCTCAGAATCCTTCTGTGGCCACAATTTGAGCCAGGGCGGAGGCGCAGTCCTGCAAGGCTCTGCTCAGCCTGGGCCCTCCCTGGTTCCGCCCTCCTGACTCTGCATTGGTAGCGAGAGAGGCACAAAACTGCTTTGGGACCTTTTACTTCCTGTTCTCTGCCCCCACCCCCGGGCTTTCACCCTCAATCCTATTTTGTATTATTATGTGGAGGCTTGTTTTCATGATTTTTTAAGGGAGGAACCCAACTGCTGAGCTTAAAAGTGTGTGCCACTATGCCTAGATCCTGCATGCTTTTCCTCCATGGCTCTCTCTCTTTCTTTCCTTCTTCATTCTTTCTATTTTATGTATATGGGTATGGATATTTTGCCTGAATGTGTGTGTGTGTGTGTGTGTGTGTGTGTGTGTGTGTGTGCCTGGTGCCATGGATATCATGAAACTGAAGTTACCGTGTTTGAGCTGCCATGTGGATGCTGGGGATTGAACCAGAATCCTCTAAAGAAGTACCCAGTGCTCCTAACTGCTGACCCATTTCTCTAGCTCCTCCTCCACGGTTCTAGTGTCCTCACTTCTGTCCCCTTCTGCTCCTCTAACTGTCCTTTTCCTTCCATTCTCTGAAGGCACACAGACATATACACATGTTGTTCACCAAGACCACTCTTGAGCGATCCCAAAGCAAGACACACAGCAGGCACACAATAAATGTGCCTAAACTGACATGATCCGCCCTGGTAAGAGAAGGTTTCGTTGTAGAAATGAGAGAGAGAGAATAGCCAGAGGCATCTGAAAGAGTCCAGAGCAGAGAAAGAAGCAGAATGGGCATTGCCAGGGATGTTTGTGAAAGCCAGCAGACTAGCAGGGGATGGAGGATAGAAAACCAAACAGTGAGAATGGCAGGGCAGGAGCTGAGAGCATGGAGAGAGGTTAGAAAGTGAATAGCTGGGGAGGGAGGGGTCAGGACACTGGCATGGGGTCTTTAAAAAATTTGAACAGGCTGGGGCTGGAGAGATGGCTCAGCGGTTAAGAGCACCGTCTGCTCTTCCAGAGGACCCGGGTTCGATTCCCAGTCTGTAGTTCCAGTTCCAGGCAAACAGCAAGGCAAATAAATAAAGTTTAAAAAAAAAAAATATGAACAGGCATTTACCTTTTTTAAAGTTTATTTTGGTTTTTCAAGACAGTGTTTCTCAGTGTAGCAGCTATGACTGTCCTGTTTTTGTCAAGCAGGCTGACCTCAGCTCGGTGAGATCTGCCTGCCTCTGCTCCCTGAATCTCAAGGCCTGAGCCATCACTATAGGCACTTACTTGTGAGTGGGATTCAGGGAGTCTGGAGGCCAGCACAGACTTTGATATGCTGGTAGGTGCCATAGATATGTTAATTGGAGAAGCCAAAGGTCCAGGCAAAGACAAAGTTGACCAGCTGAGGCCAAGTTAGATCTGCTTTTTTTGGTGTCTTTCTCTGTGTGGCTATGGCTGTCCTGGAATTCAATCTGTAGACCAGGCTGGCCTCAAACTCACAGAGATCAGCCTGCTCCTACCTCTGAGTGCTGGGATTAAAGCGTGTACCACCACTGCATAATGGGTCTCTTGTTTTTAGGGAACATAAGATTAGAGAATGCTGGGCTTCCTTGGGAGAGGAAGCTGAAGTAAGGTCATCAATGTTCTCCTTCTTCTGTACAGGCTCAGTTCTGTCTCATTTGCTGAGGAGAACCAACCTACAAGTTCCTGAGGAATGCTAGCTTTTATCTAGCTGCCAGAAATCCTCCTATAGTCCAGATTGAGCTCATTTCTGGATACTGAAAAACTCTTTCAGAGTTTGGAAAATTGGAGTTTCCTTTGGACCTGACAAAAGGCCAGATAGTCAGTGAAATGTCAGTCATGCTGTCAACCTTCACTCAAATCTTCAGGCCAGTGTAGTAGTTAGATCCTAAGCCAGCCAGTCAGAACCTGTTGGCTACTGATATACCTCCCACCACCTCATCCTCACCTGGGGTCATGAAGATGACCTTGCTCAGAGGAGGGTGGGGAGCAGGGGGATGTGAGACAGTGCTGTCTAGAAAGCCTCCTTAGGAACAGCAACAGAAACCCCTGGAGGGAAAGAATTTCATTGCTGTAGGAATAGGCTACCAAGTTTTGTTATTTCCTAGGGACTTGCAGAAGCTCTGCCAGCTTCTTGACTACATGGTGTCTTGTGCTCAATAGCTGACCTGCCAGCAGCTTCTCTGGCAGGCTTCCACTCTCCTGTGCCCCCAAGAAGAGAGAGCACACTGCTGACCTCACCTTTAATCTTGAACGTGGGAGGCAGAGGTAGGCAGATCTCTATGAGTTCAAGGCCATCCTGCTCTACAGAATGAGTTCCATGATGGCCAGGGCTGGTTCACAAAGAAACCCTGTGTGTCAAACACACAAAACAAACATACAGAAAAGCAGGAGACCTAACCTAGCCTCAGCAGATCACAAAGTAAGCTTCAGTCTTAGGCATCCTGACAAGTCTTTCTTCAAAAATGATTCCATTTGTTTGCGTTCACATGTGTGAAGGCCAGAGGACAGATTGTGCCAGCCTTCCACCTTATAAGTGGCCTCTGGGAATCAACTCAGAGCATCAGCTTTGGCAGCAAGCACCTTTATCCACTGAACATCTTATCAACTCAAAAGGAGCAGAGGAAAGGAGGAAGGGAGGGGGCTGGGGAGAAGGTGGTTCCTGTGTGAGGATGGATTTAAGCAATGAGTGCCTCAAGTGGCATGTCTCCAGTCGAGGTCTGCCCACATCTGGTGAGACTGAACACCTCAGGGCCTTGGTGCACACACACACACACACACACACAGAGAAATCAGAAAGCTTCCTCTTTTTAGCCCAGTTCTAGCAGAAGTGATGTCAGAATAAAGTTCATGAAATCCTGGGTAGCTAATTGTCACAATAAAGTGTGTCCTGGGGCCAGCAAAGTGGTTCTGTAAAAGAAAGTGCTTGTTGTAGAGAACTCAGGGCCTGAGTTCAATATCAGGGACACAGGAGGTTGTTCACAAGGCTGTCTCCTGACCTCCACACACACTTGTAGGATGTTCACATGCACACATATGATTTTTATTTACTATGTATTTATTTATGAAGGTGTGTGTCAGCACACACGTGGAGGTCAGAGGACAACCGGCAGGAGTTGGTTCACTCCGAAATGCAGCTCCGAGGGATCAAACTCAGGACATCAGGGGTGGAGGCAAGCCTCTTCACCCACTGGGCCAGCTGGCCAGCCACAAAATAAGGTTAAAAAAGTCATCAGGCATATTCATTATAGTTTGGAGGATTAATTTTCATAACAGGTAAGAGATAAAATTTGCTAGAACAAGTCTCAAAACCAGATTGCTCATGTTCACACATTGCACTGGATATAAAGTCTATAGATAGCAGGTTCTAGTAGGCTCTTGTTCTTTCTTGTAAATAAACAATTTGGGATGTCTGTCGCATGCTGGATAAGATACAGCTTTACTTGAACCAGATCTCAGTGCCCTATGACTAATGCTGTTTACTTAGTACTTTTGGAATTAAAAAAGTTTTTCAGCATTAAGAAAATTTAGCTTTCTATCAAAAAGTAGATACTAAGCCACTGCTCCCAATTATCTACCATCTTACAGCTGTTCACTAAGAAGACTCTGGGCTGGGCTAAGATCATAAAATGTCTTCCGTTGTAAAGAAACACATGGCAATTAACTAAAGTAGGAGACTTGGTAATCTGCCCACCGGTCCTCAGGCTGATCCATTCCAGAACCTCCTAAATGCCTGCAGGGGCCGCAGCTGCAGTGAGCGCACCGCACGGTGGTGGGAGAGCAACCTGCTCTTGCTTTTCTATTTCTTTTCCTTGTCTCCTCCCCAACTCTGTTTCCTCTTCCCTTTTTCCTCATTCTCTTTCTTGTCTCCTTCTCTTTTTTCATCTCCACCTGTCCACCCAATCTTGGGAGTCTGTAACTCTCAATGTTCCTTCTCTAGAGTTTTGTATTTGTTCCAACAAGTACAAAACATTCCATCTTTTTGGAACACAGTCATTGCTAAAATCCCTTCCCCTGGGGTGATGTAAACAATATCTAACTCTCCTTCCAAGGTCCCAGTGACAAAACCAAAGCACAATTCTACCAAAGTTCACTCTGGGAGCCAATGATGAAGGGTTACCTATGTGGTAGGGGACAGGTAGGCACTCCTCCCCTAAAAGGCCACACTGGAAGCTTTTTTCCCAGCAGAGACAATGGCTTCTCCAAAGCCAAACAGATAAAGCTCCCTCTCCAGTCCTCTCAGGATAGAGTAGCATTGAGCAGGTGATAAAAAGTGACTGACACTCATGTGGGAATCCTGTCCTTGTGTCCCGTCCCCACCCCCCAGCTTCCATGAGGGGATATAAACAATTATCAAGCTCAGCTGGGATAATGTTTTTCAAGCAGTCACAACTGAACTGATGATGGCAGTTTTGTGGTTTGGAGGATAGTCGTAAACAATAGCATCCCATGACACAGGTCTTTAACATGGCAGTCCAAGAGACAACAGGACTTGAAACAAAACAGAGCCTTATAGTTTCTATTTGTTTATGTATAGTTTGATTGGGTTTTGTTGTTTATTTAAATGTATTTTAATTACAATTTTTATTAGGAGAAACACAGGAGCATATGAGGAGGTCAGAGGATAATTTTATGAAATCATTTCTCATCTTCTCTTTTTGGTTTCTGGAATCAAACTTTGGTGATTCCACACATTTTCAAATGCTTCACATTTCAACATTTTCAACCAACTGAGGCATCTTACTGGCCCCTAATTTGTTTGTTTGATTTGGGTTTTTGTTTTGTTTTGTTTTTTGGTTTTTGGTTGGTTTTTGGTTTGTTTTTGTTTTTTTCAAGACAGAATTTCTCAGGGCTTGGAGAAATGGCTCAGCAGTTGGGAGTATGCTGCTCTTCCAGAGGACCTGGTTCAATTCCAGCACCCACATGGCAGCTCACAACTGTCTATAACTCCAGTTCCAGGGGATCTGATACCAATGCACATAAAATAAAGTCAAATAAATTAAAAAAAAAAAAAAAGACAGAGTTTCTCTGTAACAGCTTTGGCTGTCCTGGAACTGGCTTTATTAGACCAGGCTGGCATCAAACTCACAGAGATCCACTTGCCTCTACCTCCCAAGTGCTGGTTTAAAGTCATGTGCCACCACACCCAGCCTTGATCTCTCTCTCTCTCTCTCTCTCTCTCTCTCTTTTTAAAGTTGTGGTTTATATTGATAATTAGTTCAACCACAGTATGGACTAGGCATCACATAGACAGTCTATTAGATCTATTGTCTTTCTTTTGATGCTGGGCATGATGCCCCAGGGCAGGCAGTTGAAATGGGAGGGAGGACCATCCAGAGGTCATAGACACCCACAGGTGCTGGAAACAGTCCCTACACCTTTGCCTCTCACCTGGCCTGGAAATTAGGCAAGCCTCAGGAAAATCCAGGAGAGGCAGCATTTCCTCCACCTGGGAGCCTGATCCAGAAGGGACCCAGGGACAAGCAGCCATAAATTTGCATACCACCAGTGCCTGGATACTGTGCCCTACCCTGTGGAGTGTGAAGTGTCATACTCTCACTATGTTTTTGTCTTTCCAGTCTGGTGTGAGTTGTGCGTCCTCCCTTTGTGTAACTAACCTTTATATGCAAAAAAAGAGACTTCTAGGAAATAGCATCCAAGGGATGGTGCCATCTACTTGTGTCCTGATTAGCTATGACAACTTTCTTCATTTCACCTCAAAAATGTTAGTGATGATAGTGGCTTGTCACTATTCATAAGAATTACATGAAATATGTTCTGGCTGCAGTGTCTAGGATTTACCACATGCTGGTCTTGCATGAATGTACCACCACACCACTGAATCATTTGATGTCTTTATTAAAGTACAGGCTCAGAGAATGTGCTTTTGGCTTAAACTCATAAAAATTTATCACTTTGAAATGTTGATAATTATTATATGTGAGCCAGGCTCCACAGTATGTATCTGTAGTAATGCTAGCATTTGGAAATGTCAAGGCCCCTGTGGAAACTAGAGTCCCTCCACCTTGAGGCCTGGAGCTATTTTGGGAGCTGAGAAGTTTCTAAACCCCGAAGGCTCACCACACAAGGCCCAGTGCCCAAGGTCCTGGGTAATCAGAGGGCATTCTGGCCCAGCTGGGAAGCAACTTCTCCTCATCCTAAGACAACCAATCAGCCAGCAGCTGCCCACCTGACTTCGATAGCAAAGAAACTTTCTCTGGGCCCTGACTCCCCAGCCTGATAGGCATTTCTTTGATCTTTGAATTTTAAAAAGTTTTCCTTTTAAGTAGGGGGAGCTCAGTTCCCCACTGTCACTGCTAGGTGACAGTCTGGAGCTGAGCTCAGCTGTACAGCTGTAATAAATGTTGCTTTGTATTTGCATTCAGAGAGTTGGTGTGATTCTGGGGATCTTACTGGGCCCAGGTCACTGAGACTGAACAGAACAAAAAAAATGATACATGTAAATTTAAAGAGAGCAATAATGTGAGAATCTTTTATCTAATTCTGTTGAACTAAAGTTTACCATCAAAGACCCAGATATGCATTTAAATTTTTTTTTTTTACTATTCTATTTTTATTTTTTGTGGAAGAATGTTCTTCTGCCTACATTTAAGATTGCACACTATGAACTGGTCAGTGGTGGTGCACACCTATGGTCCCAGTACCTGGGAGGCACAGGCAGGTGGATCTCTCTGAGTTCCAGTGGTCTAATAGAGTGAGTTCCAGGGCAGTCAGGACTACATAAAGAAACCCTCTCTCGAGCTGGAGAGATGGCTCAGTGGTTAAGAGCACCGTCTGCTCTTCCAGAGGACCTGGATTCGTTTCCCAGCACCCACATGGCAACTAACAACTGTCTGTAGTTCCAGTTCCAGGCAAACACCAAGGCAAATAAATAATAAATAAAGTTTTTTTTTTTTTTTTTTTTTTTTTAAAAAAAAAAAAAAAAGAAACCCTCTCTCAAAAACACAAACAAAATAAACAAAACAAACAAACGACAAAACTGTGCAGTATATGTATGCCTGGAGCCTGAAGAGGCCAGGCCAGAAAGGGAGCCTTGCTAACAAACAAGCTGTTATCTGCTTCCCTAGTGCTGGGAACTAAACCAGATCCACTGCTAGAGCAGCAGGCGCTCTTAACTGCTGAGAAGCTCCAGCTTCTTCTTAGATGTTTTGAGAAAGGGTCTCCTGTAATCCAGGGTGGCTTCTTAATGAAATTTTTAAAAAAGGAGAAGAAATAGAAGGAGGACATGACTGGAAGGATTACCAGCCACATGGTAAACCCAACAAGGCACCAGGTGAGATAAGAATTTTTAGAATGTATCTGGACTCTGGACGTGCCCAGTACAGAGGACATGGCCCTAGGTGTGGCTACATAAATATGTGCCCACCTTTTCTCTTAAAAGAAGCCCACCACATGAGAGTCAGTCCCTTTTTTCTCTTCTGCTTCTCTGCCCTTGTACTCCCGACAACTCGCCTAAATAAACAAACTCCAGTGTGGCTCTGGTAGTGTATGTGTCTGATCTCATGCTCGAAATCCACAATGACTGCTCCTAAGGGTTGAGGTTTTATTATAGCTATGTGGAGAATAGAGGCAGAGGTGGAGGCATTCAGAAGGGCCCAGAGTAGACATGAGCAGCCAGCTGAGCTGAGCCATATGAGGAGAAGTGATGAGCAAGAGGGAAAGAGACTAAAAACAACCAAAGGGGCTGCCTAACCAACATGGCTGGGTCATCTAGAAATCAGGGAAGCTGGGGGAAGGGAAATCCTGGGCTGGAGAATTTAGAGTAGGAGGCAGCTATGTGGCCTGTGTAGACAATGCACACACAAGAAACGGGTGTATGTGTGTGTATGTGTGTGGTATGTCTTGGGGTGTTTCTTTGTTGTTTTGTCAAATCTGTATCACCTGCTATTGTATCACGGTACCAAAGTATTTGAGATGGTAAACTCTTGAGGAGGATGGTTCATTTCAACTCCTGGTCCTAAGCTCTGTTCCACAGAATCTGAGAGGAAACTGCTTCCCTCCAGGCAGCCAGGAAGCAAAGACAGGAAGGAGTTTGGGCTCCTCAAAAATGCTCCCTAAATGACCTGGCTCTTCTTCCCAAAATAGTGTGCACGTGTCATCTGGGACATTTACCCAAACCTCAACTTCTTAAAAAAAAAAAAAAAAAAAAAAAAAGAAACTTTATTTATTTTATTTGCCTTGGTGTTTGCCTGGAACTGGCAATTGGAACTACAGACAGCAGTGAGCTGCCATGTGGGCATTGGGAATTGAACCCCAGTCCTCTGGAAGAACAGTCAGTGCCCTCAACCGCAGAGCCATCTCTCCAGCCCCCTAAACCTCAACTTCTAATGTGTTCTGCCCAGTCTCCATGACCCCTAGAAAGATCCCCAGAATCACACCTGACTGGAGTGTGTGCAAATGTAGTAAGGTTTATTACAGCTGAACAACTGAGCTCAGCTCCTGCTAGTGAAGAACTGAGCTCCCTCTTACTCTAAAGCAAGACTTTTTTAAAACACAAAGATCAAACAAAGACCATAGAAATGCCTATCAGGCTGGGGAGTCGGGGGCCCAGAGAAAGTTTCTTTGCTATCGAAGTCAGGTGGGCAGCTGCTGGCTGATTGGTTGTCTTAGGATGAGGAGAAGATGCTTCCCAGCTGGGCCACAATGCCCTCTGATTACCCAGGACCTTGGGCACTGGGCCTTGTGTGGTGAGCCTTGGGAGTTTAGAAACTTCTCAGCTCCCAAAATAGCTCCAGGCCTCAAGGTGGAGGGACTCTAGTTTCCACAAATGGATTCTTTTTTCTTTCTTTCTTTCTTTCTTTCTTTCTTTTTCTTTTTTTGAGACAGAATCTTTCACTATTATCTCAAACTCCTGTCCCCTTCTGCCTTAATATCGGGCGTACAGAAGTTACAAGCAAGAACCATCATGTGTAGTAACTTAAATATTTTGAATAAGTTCTTCCCTATAGCAGGCTTTCTTGGACTAACAGCTCTCAAATCATGACATGGAGACTTATTAATTATAGATGCTGGGGCTTAGCTTAGGCTTGTTTCTAGCCTAGCTTTTTTTTTTTTTTTTAGCTTAACTCATTTCTATTAATCTGTGTGTTGCCCAAGGGTCATATATCTACATACTGTCCATCTTGCTTCCCTGCTTCCTCCCTCCCTGACTGGCTGGCTCTCTTTTCTCTCTACCCACCAGCCCTGCCTATCCCTCCTTTGCTTACCTGTTAGCTGGTCAGGTTTTTATTAGATCAATCAGGTGCCTTAGGTAAACAATTGTGTGAAACAGCAACACATCTTTATTATAGATGTTGTGAACCACCATGTGGTTGCTGGGAATAGAACTCAGGTCCTCTGGAAGAACAATCAGTGCTCTCAACCTCTGAGCCATCTCTCCAGCCCCATATCTTTATAGCTAAACAAATACAGCCTCTTTCCGCCATCTTGGCGCCGGTGGAGGCCTGCTGGGAACAGGACTTCTTTTTTTTTTTTTTTTTTTTTTTTAAAAAAACACTTTTATTTATTTATTTGCCTTAGTGTTTGCCTGGAACTGGAACTACAGACAGTTGTTAGCTGCCATGTGGGTGCTAGGAATTGAACCCAGGTCCTCTGGAAGAGCAGACGGTGCTCTTAACCACTGAGCCATCTCTCCAGCCCCGGAACAGGACTTCTAAAAGGCAAACATGTCTGGAAGGCCATGGTGCAAAGCCATTTTTGCTGGCTATAAGCGAGGTCTCCAGAACCAGAGGGAGCACACAGCTCTTCTTAAAATTGAAGGTGTTTATGCGCGAGATGAAACTAAATTCTTTTTAAATTTTTTTTTTGATTTATTTATTTATTTATTATGCATACAGTTTTACAGAAGAGGGTGCCAGACCTCATCATAGATGGTTGTGAGCCACCATGTGGTTTTGCTGGGAATTGAACTCAGGACCTCTGGAAGAACAGTCAGTGCTCTTAACCTCTGAGCCATCTCTCCAGCCCCGAAACTAAATTCTATTTGGGCAAGAGATGTGCTTATGTGTATAAAGCAAAAAACAACACAGTGACACCTGGAGGCAAACCAAACAAAACCAGAGTCATCTGGGGAAAAGTAACTCGGGCCCATGGAAACAGCGGCATGGTTCGTGCCAAATTCCGAAGCAACCTTCCTGCAAAGGCTATTGGACACAGAATTTGTGTGATGCTGTACCCTTCCCAGATTTAAACTAATGAAAAGTAAATAAATAAAAGTGGATTTGTGGAAAAAAAAACAAAAAACAAAAAAACAAATACAGCATAAACAAAAGCAACACTCCTTTACATAATTAAGCAAATGCAGCATAAAAATGCAACATATCTTTACATAGTTAAATATTTTATTCCATAACATTTCCCACTTTTTGTCTAAATAAAAAAAAAAAGTTTTAACCTTAACATATTAAACTATCTAGTCCTCAATTCTATCAGAGATTTGGAAGGATACATTACCTAAGGAAACAGGAATTATAGTGCAAACTACTTCCAACCTATAGAAACTACAGAGACAACTGGCTGCCTGGACAGTCACCCAAGGTTCTTCTCAGCAGCATTGAAGTATTCATCTTTAGCCTGCAGGCCAGCAATATGTGAAAGGCTTTTCTTTAAAAAAAACAAAAAAACTTACTTATTTATATATTTATTTATATACATGTGCATTGGTGTTTTCCTGCATGTATGTCTTTATGAGGATGTTTGATCCCTAGGAACTAGACTTATAGACAGTTGTGAGGTGCCAAATGGGAATTGAGCCTGGGTCCTTTGGAAGAACAACCAGTGCTCTTAACTGCTGAGTCAACTCTCCAGCCTCAGCTGGCAGACTTTGCTATGAAGCAGGACTTCTGAAAGACTGTCTTACCTTGTCTTGGGAGTTCAGCCGTCACTTTCCTGTGTATCCTGCATATCCAGTTTGGATAGTATATGACCAACAGTTGAAGCAAGGATAGTTTCTTGTCCAAATGGCTAGCTTTGCCACAATGAAGCAAACTCCATTTGGAGGGTTCTTTTTTAAAAAATATATATATATATTTTTTTATTTTATGTGAATTGGTGTTTTACCTGCATGTATAACTGTGTAAGGGTGTCAGATCTTGGAATTACAGACAGTTGTTAGCTGCCATCTGGATGCTGGGAACTGAACTCAGGTCCTCTGGAAGAGAAGCCAGTGCTCTTAACCACTGAGCCATCTCTCCAGCCCATGGAGGGTTTTTCAATCTATTTATAAAATAGATTAGTGTTGCCAGAAGCAGATGTGTCTCACTGTCATGAAAGCTTCAGGTTATTAAATACCTTAAATGCTACATATTCTGTACGTCTCTGAAGCATTTGAAGATCACTTATGTATCTAAAATATGTTTAACCTTGAAAACATACCTACTATGACTATAACTTCGGTTATTATACATCGCTAACTACTACCCCTGCATTTCTTAATTATACATTGCATTTTTCCTTTTTCTTTCTTTTTTTAATATTTATTTTTATTTTTATGTGAATTGGTGTTTTTTGTATAATTATGTATAATTATGTAAGGGTATCAGATCTTGGAATTAGATAGTTGTTAGCTGCCATGTGGATGCTGGGAATTGAACTTGGGTCCTCAGGAAGAACAGTCAGTGCTCTTAACCTCTAAGCCATCTCTCCAGGCCACATTACATTTTATTTAAACAACCTTATTTTATGTACATTGATGTAAAGGGTTTAGATCTCTTGGAACTGTAGTTACAGACAGTTGTCAGCTGCCATGTGGGTGCTGGGAACTGAACTCAGGTCCTCTGGAAGAGAAGCCAGTGCTCCCAACCCCTGAGTCAGCTCTTCAGCCCTATTATATTATATTTTTAAAAGATCCAAATAAGCACAATACCCCAAACAAGAGTAGAAACATAATTCAATATAACGGAAATAACTTTAAACAAATTAATACAAAAATCCATAGGAATGTAAAATATGAGGTTCATAGTTGTTTTCTTATCCTATATTCCTATATCTCCACTAAACAATGAAAAATATCCATAGTTCATCAAATGACGAAAACCACCCACACCACCTCTGTGAATGTGGGCATAGTGTTTTGTAGAGTGCTTCTTGTTGCCAGGGGCAATGGCATCTTTAGGGGATCCTGAGCAAATTGAGATAATGGTCAAATCCTGGAAAGCTAGTAATAACATTTGTTTTCCAATCTCATAACTGTTCCTATGCAGAGGTATCAGTATGTACTTCAGCTGCTTGGTAGCTTTTCTTGGTTTATCTCTTTATGTCTGTAACCAAGATTTCATGAGATCTCTCCTGACCAAACATGATCTCTATTAACATTGAAGGAATCTGCAGCCATTCACTTCCTGTGGAAACAAAAACATAACCTCTTCTCCAACACAATACATTTTCTGTATTCCATTTTAATTAAGTTAAGACATCCCTGTCAGGTGGTGGTGATCTTTAATCCCAGCACTCAGGGAGGCAGAGGCAGGCAGATCTCTGTGAGTTTGAGGCTAGCCCAGTCTTCACAGTAAGTTCCAAGACAGCCATGACTACACAGAGAAAGCCTGTCTTGAAAAACCAAAAAATGGGCTAGATAAGCGGTTAAGAGCCCAGGCTGCTCTTCCAGAGGATGTGGGCTGTAAAGAAGTAGGCCCAAGCCACACTCAGTACTTCTGTCTACTTCCAGTTGCCTGCATTCCAGTATGTAGGATGCATAGGTACCTTAGTACTATGTCTTCTAGTACCATGTCTGCCTGCAAGCAGCCATGAGCCACCATGATGATAATGGGCTGAACCTCTGAACTGTAAGCAAGCAACCATAATGAAATGGTTCCCTTTATAAGAGTTACTATGGTCCTGGTGTCTCTTCACAGCGACAGAAATCCTAAGACAGAGTTGGTACCAGGGACTAGGATATTGCTGTGATAGGCTTGACCATTTAAAAAAAAACTTTTATTTATCTATTCATTTGCCTTGATATTTGCCTGGAACTACAGACAGCTGTGAGCTGCCATGTGGATGCTGGGAATTGAACCCTGGTCCTCTAGAAGAACAGTCAGTGCTCTCAACCGCTCAGCCATCTCTGCAGCCCCCTGACCATGTTTTTGTTCAGAGGAATTTGGACTTTGGTACTTTGGGTTAGGAAAGAAGTGGAATGCTTTATGCTCTGCTTAATGAGCCACACAAATAGGAGCATGGAAGACAGAGGTGCTGAGAGTAATTTGAACTTTGGGGATCAAGAGGTTTCAGAGGAGCAGAATTTTAGTAAGTTGCCTAGAGATTGTTCTTGTGATACTTTGGTGTAGAATGTGACTGCTTTCTGCCCCTGGGCAAAGAGGTCTACCTGAGGCTAAAGTGAAAATTTTGGATACTGTTGGTGGAGGAAATCTTAAATCATCCTAGTACAGACTGTCAAGTGGTTATTAGTGGTAACTCTAATGAGGATTTATAAGAAAAGAAGCAAGTGAGGGAATAAAAATGCAAAATGCGGGGCTGGAGAGATGGCTCCGCGGTTAAGAGAGGACCCGGGTTCGATTCCCAGCACCCACATGGCAGCTAACAACTGTCTGTAGTTCCAGTTCCAGGCAAACACCAAGGCAAATAAATAAATAAATAAAATTTTAAAAAAATATTAAAAAAAAAATGCAAAATGCACAGATTTGCAAAAAAGGGACACCAAAGCTAGGTAATGGTGGCACAGTCCTCTAATACCTGAACGGGCAGAGGCAGGTGGATCTCTTTGAGTTCCAGGCTAGCCTGGCCTAAAGAGTGAGTTTCAGGAGAGGCTCCAAAGCTACACAGAGAAACCCTGTCTTAAAAAACCAGGGTAGGGGCTGGAGAGATGACTCAGCAGTTATGGGCACTGACTGTTCTTCCAGAGGACCGGAGTTCAGTTCCCAGCACCCACATGGCAGCTCACAACTGTCTGTAGTTCCAGGCAAATAAATAAATAAATAAGTTAAAAACAAAACAAAAGGTGGGGGGCACCATGAAATGGAATAGAACTAAATACTAAATTAAAAGAGGTGAACAAATTAAAAACTGGAATAAAAAGAGTGGTGACCTCAGGGCAAGATCTCACCCTTCTAAGTTTGCATCTTGTGAAAGGGAATTAAAGAAAAGTTTAGGGGGCTGGGGACATGGCTCAGCGGTTGGGAACACTGACTGTTTTCCCGGAGGACCGGGGTTCGATGCCCAGGAACCACATGGCAGCTCACAACTGTCTGTAGTTCCAGTTCTAGGCAAACACCAAGGCAAATAAGTAAAAATAAAGTTTAAAAAAAAAAAAAGAGGGGCTGGAGAGATGGCTCAGTGGTTAAGAGCACCGTCTGCTCTTCCAGAGGACCCGGGTTCGATTCCCAGCACCCACATGGCAGCTAACAACTGTCTGTAGTTCCAGTTCCAGGCAAACACCAAGGCAAATAAATAAATAAATAAAGTTTTTTTTAAAAAAAAAAAGAAAAAGAAAGAAAAGTTTAGAGTCACGTATGGTAGTGCACACCTTTAATTTCTTCAAAGGCAGAAGCTCTCAGATCTCTGAATTTGAGGCTAGCCTGCTCTACAGAGCAAGCTCAAGGACAGCCAACTTTAGTCAGTGAATGTAAAACTCAAAAACAGAAAGCTGGTGAAGATTTAATTGAATGAGGGGCCATGTTCCAACCCTATTAAGCAGCAGAACTTGGCGGCTTCGGCCTCAGAGTTCTGGCTTTAGAGTTAAGGATAGAAGAAATGGATTATGGAATTTGTTTCCAAGTCTAAAGATAGCTGCGGAGACCAGGCATGTGTCAGGGTTGTCCCTGCATAGAGAACCAGAAGGTCATTTCTTTTTTTTTTTTTATTTTATGTGAATTGGTGTTTTGTCTGCATGTATAACTGTGTAAGGGTGTCAGATCTTAGAATTACAGACAGTTGTTAGCTGCCATGTGGATGCTGGGAATTGAACTCAGGCTCCTGAAGAACAGTCAATGCTCTTAACTGCTGAGCCATCTCTCCAGCCCCCCCCCCATTTTTAAAGATTTATTTATTTATTATACATTATACAGAAGAGGGCACCAGATGTCATCATCATCATAGATGGTTGTGAGCCACCATGTGGTTGCTGGGAATTAAACTCAGATCCTCTGGAAGAACAATCAGTGCACTTAATCTCTCCAGCCCAAAGAGGCCATTTCATAAAGCCATGAAGTTGAAGCCTAGATTGCCTGGGAGACCCTAAGATGTTGGAGATGCCAGAGCTGTGGGATACCTGCTGAGGAGAGCTGCTTACAGAGAGTGGAACCAGCCCAGGAGAGAGAAGTGTGCTGCAGTCAACAAAGCAGAAAGGTGTTGGAGATCTGAAGAACATTTTTGATTCAAACATGGAAATGCAGAGTTTGTAGTTTGCCTACCTGGTTTTCAGTCTTGCTTTTGTCCAGTATTTCCTCATTATGCTCCCTTCCCTATTTTTTAAGTGGTAATGTATATCCTGTGCCATTATATGTTGAAAGTATGTGATTTGATTTTGATTTTAAAAAAAAAAACAAAACAAAACAAAACAGTTTTATTTATTTAATTATTTGCCTTGGTGTTTGCCTGGAACTGAAACTACAGACAGTTGTGAGCTGCCATGTGGGTGCTAGGAATCGAACCCGGGTCCTCTGGAAGAGCAGACGGTGCTCTTAACCACTGAGCCATCTCTCCAGCCCCTTGATTTTGATTTTTACAAAGCATTACAGATAAGAGATTGCATGAATCTCAGAAGAGACTTTGAACTTTATAACATTGTTGACTCTGTAATGGCAACTTTTGAACTTATAGCAAATGAATTTTCATTATGATATTACAAGCTTATGGTGGCCAGTGAATGGAATGTTAAGGTAATGTGAATGTATTTGGCCCCCATAAGCTCATGGGGACTGCTACTATTAGGAGGTGTGGCTCTGTGGGAGTTGGTGTGGCCTTGTTGTAGTAAGTTTGTCACTGTGGAGGTGGGCTTTGAGGTCTTATCTATACCTAAGCCACACAAAATACTTTAGTTCACTTCCTGTTGCCTACATGACAAGATTTAAGACAATGGCTACTGTTGTAAGAGGTTTTCCGGGCCTTTTTGGGCCCGGAGATTTCATACCTGGCCCGTGGCGGCTTTTGTCTCCCAAAGAAATAAATCAGACGCTCATAATAACTTCATACTCTTTGGCCTATGTCTCAAGCACATTACTAGCTAGCTCTTTCATCTTAAATCAACCCATTTCTATTAATCTACCTGCTACATGACCCAGCCCGTGGCTCACCTGCATTTCTTACATGTTCCTCCTTCAGGGGTCTGATGGAGACTGACTAACTCCACCCTTCTCCTACCTGCCTGTCCTCTGATTCTCCACCCACTTCTACAGTGCTCTACATAGGCCAAACCAGTTACTTTATTTTCATACAGAGAACATTTCCACCACAGGCTACTTTGGCACCATGTCTGCCTGCAAGCAGTCATGTACTACCATGATGATAATGAACTGAATCTCTGAACTGTAAGTGAACCACTCCAGTGAAATGTTTCCCTTTATGAGAGTTGCTTTGTTCATAGTGTCTCTTCACAATAACAAAAACCCTAACTAAGACACGGTCACAAAAAAGTAAGTGTTTTAGAAGCCCCTCCCGAGTTGCAGCACTGGGGATAATAGCTGGGGTTTTAAGAGGCCAGAGTCATACCACTGAATTCCTCCTCAGGCCTACAAGCCTATTCTTTCAATCCATTAAAATGCTCTGGATTTGACCTATTGATCCTTTACTATAAATAGATATTTAAGAAAGGCATCCTGGGGGCTGGAGAGATGGCTCAGTGGTTAAGAGCACTGTCTGCTCTTCCAGAGGACCTGGGTTCGATTCCCAGCACCCACATGGCAGCTAATAACTGTCTGTAGTTCCAGTTCCAGGCAAACACCAAGGCAAATAAATAAAGTTTAAAAAGAAAAGAAAAAGAAAAAAGAAAGGCATCCTGTGTGTTTCTGGATGAAGCACACAGTTCCATATGTATTTTGCCTTCATCTCAATCCTTCATCCCAGAAGAATGACATTTTTGCCCTGATCCTAATGACAATCCTGTCCTCTGAACAGTTGTTCTGTGAAATTCCAGTATGATTAGCAAAGGGGGAACATTTTCTTCTGGCCAGTAAGTAGGGAAGACCAAGAAACCCTGCTCTGTCAACATCTGATTCATGGAACAAACATTTCTCCGTGGTTAAACTGTCATCTAAATTTAAACAGCTCAGCCAAAGCTGCTACATGTCTTTACAGCATTTATTTCAGGACTCCGAATGGATGCAGATCAAGTGTAACAGTGGTGCTCTGTGAACTAAGCAGTACTGTACTTTTCACCATTGCTCTGCCATTTCCGCCACAATTTTTAACTTTGAGTATTCTCCAGCCTATAGATGAGCTAGGAGGATGCTACGAAGAAATCCATATACCATATACTTTATGTTGTAGAGCATGTGTTAGTTTTTAGACAAATTTGCATATGTATATCACATACATACCTATGCATAATAAAATCAGTATTTTGTTGAATCATTTGAAATTGTTTTAAATTTTTTGCATTCTTGTTTATGTGCATGTGTGTTAGTGCATGTGGAGGTCGAAGGACAGCTCTTGGGAGTTGAGTCTCTCCTTCCTATATCTGGGTCCCATGGTTCAATATTAGTCACCAGGCTTGATGGCAAGCATCTTCATTCCTGGGTCATCTCACCTGCCCTATGCTTCTTATTTAATATGGTGTGTTTCCCTTTTTGTTGGGGTGGGGTTCAAGACAAAGTTTCTCTATGTAGCCCTGGCTGTCCTGGAACTCACTATGTAGATCAGGCTGGCCTCAGATTCGGAAATGCACCCACTACTGGGATTAAAGGAGAGCACCACTACTCACTGCCTGGCTTTTTTCTTTCTTTAATTAATTGAAATAGTCTTGCTGTGTGTGATGTTGACAGCAAACTCCTGAGGCTGAAGCAAATTTCCTGTCTCCCAAACAGATAGGAGCGTGGCCAAGTGTTATCTGTGATTCTCCAGTCCCATCTTCTTTTTTTTTTTTAAAGACTTTATTTATTTGCCTTGGTGTTTGCCTGGAACTGGAACTACAGACAGTTGTTAGCTGCCATGTGGGTGCTGGGAATCGAACCCAGTCCTCTGGAAGAGCAGACGTTGCTCTTAACTGCTGAGCCATCTCTCCAGCCCCCCAGTCCCATCTTCTTAAGGGCTAGGTTCATCTTCTGGTACCAACTTCCTGTTCTGGATGTTCTGGGGAGGATCAAACCTTAGAGCTTCATGAATGCTGGACAAGTGCTCACCCATTGTGCTCCATTCCCTGCCCCAAAGTGCTATACTCCTCAGTTAAGCAAAGGTTACCTGAACATAAAATCAGAAACATCCATAAAATAAAAGTAGATAATTATTCCATTGGTTATTTATGACTGCATAACTAAAACAATCATTTAGTAGTTAAAAACAATTCTCATGAGCTGGGCATGGTATCTAATGTCTTTAATTCCAGCACTTGGGAGGCAGAGGCAGAGAATTTCTGAGTTCAAGGCCAGACTGGTCTGCAAAGCAAATTCCAGGACAGCCAGGGCTACACAGAGGAACTCTGTTTTGAAAAAACATAAATAAAATAATAACTAAAACAATTTACATGTTTCCCTTCAGTATATGAGATCAGAAGCATAGCCTTAATTGGGTGCTCTGTCTCAGACACCAGTCAGAGCTGTTTGACTGAAACTATCACCATGGACCACCTGGGAACAAAGGCAGGTGAATCCAGAGCTACTTAGTGAGTTCCAGGCCAGCAGAGATACATATTAAGACCGAGTCTCAAGAGCTGAGGCACAAGAATCATGAGTTTTAGGCTAACTTTCAAATAATAATTAAACTAAACCTCAGACTGAGCATGGTAGCACATGCCTTGGTAGGTGGGGTGATAGAGCTCAAGGCCAGCCTGGACTACATAGGTATTTTAGGTCATCCTGAGTTACAGGAGACCCTGTCTCACAAGAAAAACAAAAACAATTAAAAAAAAAAAAAAAAAAAAAAAAAAAAAAAAAAAAAAAAAAAAAAAAAAAAAAAAAAAAAAAAAAAAAAAAAAAAAAAAAAAAAAAAAAAAAAAAAAAAAAAAAAAAAAAAAAAAAAAAAAAAAAAAAAAAAAAAAAAAAAAAAAAAAAACAAACCAGGGGCTGGAGAGATGGCTCAGAGGTTAAGAGCACCGGCTGCTCTTCCAGAGGACCCGGGTTCGATTCCCAGGTTCAATTCCCAGCACCCACATGGCAGCTAACAACTGTCTGTAGTTCCAGTTCCAGGCAAACACCAAGGCAAATAAATAAATAAAATTAAAAAAAAAAAAAACCCATGAAACCAACATGGTATACCAAGAAAACTCATTGCATGAAGGAAATTTAGTTTCACCTAAATTTATTTTATTCACTCATTTATTTTTGTTTGTTTGTTTTCCAGAAAGGGTTTCTCTGTGTAGTCTGGCTGTCCTGGAATTTGCTCTATTTGAACTCAGAGGTCTGCCTGCCTCTGCCTCATAATAATTGGGATTATAGGAGTGGGATTAAACTATGCCAAGCTAGTTTGACTTAAATTTAAAACAAAAGAAAAAAATTGGTAATCACAGGAAGTGCTGGTAAGGATGTGTGACAGTGGTACCCTTCATAAACTGATATTAGGAAAGCAGCAAGCTGTTACAGATGCCAAGGTCGCTCAACAGCTACCAAGCCTAATGGTGGGAGTTCAGTCCTTGCAATCTACATGGTAGGAGAGAATGGAATTCCACAATTCCATTGAGGTGAGAGGTAGAGGCAGGCAGATCAAACTGTCTACATCTGGGCCACATCACACACTGGTATAACACAAAGAGACACAGATACATTGGGAATGTAATAAAATAATTGTTAAAAGAAAAGCAAGAGCTGGGCAGTGGTGGCACATACCTTAAATCCCAGCACTCTGGAGGCAGAGGCAGGTAGATCTCTAAATTCAAGGTCAACCTGGTCTACAGAGTGAGTTTGAGGATGGCTAGGACTACACAGAGAAATGCTATCTCTAAAACTAAAACTAGAAAGGTTAGAGCTGGGATTGTAATCTCAGCACTCAGCAGGCTATGTCTGGTGAACCACAGCCTGGCTTACAAAGTCAAACCTGGTATCCAAAGAAGAAGGAAGAGGAGAGGAAAAGGTGGATGTGATTGTGATGTTGCACACTTCTAATCCCAGCAGGTGAGAGGTAGAGGCAGGCAGATCAAGAAAGAGTTCAGGGCTAGTCTCTGCTTCACAGGGAGTCCGAGGCTAACCAGGATGTGGTTCAGGAAAGGTGTCATGGTAAATGTGCTTGCTGACAAACCTGATGAGCTGAGATCAACCCTCAGGACTCATACAGTAGAAGGAGAGATGGGCTCCCAAATGCTGTTTTCTGACTTCCACATGTTCACTGTGGCATGTGCACTCTCACAAATATGCACTCAATAAAACATAAATATAATTAAAAATTGAAAAGATCAAAAAAAGTTAAGCATAGACTTAATTAAGTGCACCCAGGTGGGATTTAAATGCACAAGTGTAGTCTCTCAGATCTTGTGCTTTTCCAGAGCTGGCCCTGTCTTGATGTCCAGCTTCTAGGAGTTGCATCTTAGACTCTGGCATCTCCTTCCTGGTAACCTCCATGTAAGCTACCAGGGAGCTAAAGTTGACCATGAGAGGAGAGATGCACGCTCACATGACTAACCCTACCCACTCCAAACAAGTGGGGCAGGAGGCTGGGGTGAGAGTTCCTGGTCTGGAAGTCAAAGGGAGAGAACGTCCAGAAACTTGTGCCCAAACTCTCGAACACTCCACCCTGGGCGGAAGCTTTTGTCTTGTTAATTTTAATCTGTGCTTTGTCATTTTGACGGGATTTAAAGTCAGGAGAGGAACACACACGGGGGTGTGTCTCTGAGAATCTTACTGGGCTGTTGTAATGTGGTGGAAACCATTCCACCGGCTGGGGTCCCAGGCTGAATAAGGAGAGCTGAGTGCCGACCAGCAGCTCTGCTTTGTAACAGTGGCTGAGGTGTGAGCAGCTGCCTCATGCTCCTACCATAGACCACAGCTCCCCTTAAGCCTAAATATGTCATTTGTCTTTAAGTTGCTTGTTACCAGGTATTTGGTTCACCACAATGGGAAAAGTAATTAAAACACATTGTAATAAAACATAATTTCAAATTTAATATTTTTTTCCTGAATCCTGAGTTTTTTCTGATAAATTGTCAAGCCTAAATGTTGCCTTGGGACCCACCCAAACCCAAGGGCACTTCAGTCATGTATGTAGACTAGTATTTCCTCCATGAAATAGGACCCATATTTGACTCGTGTGAGAAAATACAGAAATATAGCTTGTAAAAAAGACCTATATGTATGTCTAAGAATCTTGGTCATAAAATCATAAGAAAATAGAAATGGCCTTCAAGTTTGAAAAGGCAAAACTAATCCCTGGGACCAGTGGTAGAATCCCTGGTAGATCACATGTGAGGTTCATTTCCAGATCCTAGGGATGAAAACAAGATAAAGACCTACTGATGTATGCTGGCTAAACAAAAGCTTTAGGAAGGGTGGACAAGGTGTGTGTTCTGTGACCTAAGGGAGGAAGGAAGTGAGCAGGTGCAACGACAAACAGGAAGCCTAAGATTGGAACATTTCACTAGATGCAAATTTTACCTCCCAGAAAAAAAAGGAAAACCATAAGCAAATATTGAACTTTAATTAATAATGTGTGCAGAAGCTGTAAGGGAAGTGTGCCAATGCTCTGAAACCAGAGAGCAAGACAACGTTCAGCAGCAAAGGAGATGCACAGAATAGCAGGGCAAGGAAAAAAATCATCAAAAACAGACTTTGTAAAGTGGTGTACTCCCTCAATCTGCACTCAGGAGGCAGAGGCAGGTGATCTCTATGAATTTAAGGTCAGCCTGATCTACATACTGAGTTCCCCGACAGCCAGGGCTACATAGTAAGACCCTGTCTCAAAACAAACAAAACACAAATTGAAGGGTACATGGGTGTTTTCTACAAAATCTTCCAAGGTCAGTGTTTATTTGAAAATTCTGAGGCTGGTGAGATGGCTCAGGGGTCAAGAGCACTGGCTGCTCTTCCAAGGGTCCTGAGTTCAGTTCCCAGCAACCACATGGTGGCTTGCAAATATCTATAATGAGATCTTGTGCCCTTTGGCCTGCGTGCACACGTGTACAATGTAACCACAGTACTTTTTGTCCACGAAGCAGATTAAGAAAACACACCCATGGAGCCTAAATCATACAGGGGCATACTCTGTGGCCAGGCTCACTTCAGATTTATGGTGGTCCTTCTGCTTCAATTTCCTGAATGCTGGGATTTAATAGCCTGGCTGAAAGAGAACATTTACACCCTAGTTATTGACTATACCAGGAGAAATTCAATGATAGGCATCAGTATAGACTAGAAAGATACAGGGAAGCTTCACAAAACCATTTCAAAATACAGTTAATGTAGATGGAGCAAAAGCAAGACATCCATGGTGGAAGAAAGGCCTAGAAATAAGAATGTGGGGGCTGGAGAGATAGCTCAGAGGTTAAGAGCACTGATTGTTCTTCCAGAGGACCTGAGTTCAATTCCCAGCAAAACCACATGGTGGCTCACAACCATCTATGATGAGGTCTGGTGCCCTCTTCTGTAAAACTGTATGCATAATAAATAAATAAATCTTTAGAAAAAAAAAAAAAGAAATAAGAATGTGTACCACACACAGGCTTGGAGGGAGGAGAGGCCAATAATGTTCACACAGTGAATCCCTCCAGATAAGTCTGTGTTAGTGTTCTGAGCTGCTTCCTGAAGTTCTGGTCAATTACACAATAACCCGGACTGACCAGTGCCCCGATGTCAGTCAGGCTTTGAGAAGCCTTCTTCCCTTCCTTCCTCCCCTCATTCCATTCTCCCTCACCAGAGCTCACCCCCCTTTCTCTGACCCTGCCTCCTTTCTCTTTCTCTCTTACTTTACTCTCCTAATCCTTATTCCTTTTTTTAAAATTTTATTTTATGTGAATTGGTGTTTTGCCTGCATGTATAACTGTGTGAGGGGGTCAGATCTTGGAACTACAGACAGTTCTTAGCTGCCATGTGGGTGCTGGGAATCGAACTCAGGTCCTCTGGAAGAGCAGTTAGTGCTCTTAACCGCTGAGCCATCTCTGCAGCTCCTTTTTTTTTTAAGTATTTATTTTTTTATTTTATGTGAATTGGTGTTTTGCCTGCATATATAACTATGTAAGGGTGTCAGATCTTGGAACTACAGACAGTTGTTAGCTGCCATGTGGATGCTGGGAATTGAACTCAGGTCCTCTGGAAAAACAGTTAGTGCTCTTAACCGCTGAGCCATCTCTCCCATCCCCACCCCTCACTTTTTTTTATGAAAGGGAGGAATGTTAGTGTTCTGATCTGCTTCCTAGAGTCCCGACAATAAGCAGTCTTTAAGACTTTCTCCCCTTTGCTCCTCCTCTTAGTCCTACCCCTGAGGTTTTTTGACCCCTCCCTCCATCCCTCCACCCCTCTCCCTTCTCTTTTCTCTCTTTCCTCTCCTAATCCTTATCCTAATAAAGTCTCCACATGAGTGTCTCTTTCTGAGGCCCACACCCACGCTGACCACCAGGCCATCGTTTGCATGGGGCCGTATCTGACTGATACAGGTAAATCATAAGACAACAGTCCGTAGCTGAACTCTAAGGCCTGTTTGACCAATCTTTTCACTATGTAGCTCTTGCTCTCCTTAAACTTATTCTGTAGACCTCGGCTAACCCAGAACTCACAAAGATCATACCACTGACAGTAGCCATGTTGTGGTGGGCAGGCAGCAGGTTGCAATTGGGGTTCAGGAGGCAAGCCCTGGTGGATAATTGTCAGGTAGGCAAGGCCCCCAGCACCACAGACTCCGGAAGGCCTTTTGCTTCTGCTGTCCCTCTGTGTTCTTGCTGTCCATATCTTCCTCTGATATCTGGCATGGCTGAGTGGGGTGTGGGGAAATTCCCCACTGCCTGTAAGGTAATACGTTTATCTCAATGGAAACATTCTATCTTTCTGGGCATTTTTACCTGCAAATTATTAAAATGACTTCCACCCTAAGATATACCTTCTAACTGATAGCAATATACAGAGCTTCAATGAATAAAAGGATATATACAAAGATATGCTTTTCAGCCAAGACATTTTGAGCTCCACTTTTGAAACTGCTTCAGACAACAGCTCAGTTTAAAGATTACAGGAGAATGAATGGATTCTCCAGGAGCCAGACTTGCCCTAATTCTCTTAATGCTTAACAGATACAGACAGAGGTCTCAGTGTCCTTGTACCTATACCTGCCCTCAATTCTTCTAAGAAACTAATGATAGATGGGTATTCACCCTAAAGAGCTAAAGTACAGCCAACTGATTGTCTTTTATGTACAAAGGTGATTCCTTTAGCATTCCTTGTAAGATTAACTTTCTAGATAGACAGTAGAAGGTTGATTCTTTGTGTACACTCTGCCAAGTCTGCGAAAAACTGCTGTCTGCATTTGCTCTGTTGATCTGCAATAGTTACATAGACGTAAATGTATATGGGATACTGGGAAGACTTATTTTTAATCTCGTAAGGGAAATGAAAAATGTTACCTGTACTTTGTAGGAATTTAGCAAAATCACTGTTGGGATAGAGATTAATAAACGTGTCTTTTAGAACTACTTTGACCCTGAAGAGTCCTTGTGGAGAACAATGGTCGTTTTTTACTGAGCGAGCTTTGAAGCCATTCCATGACCTTGGTCACGGGAGATCTCAGGCACACCTGGGGCTCTTATATTATTTGTATATTGCAAACAATGCTTAATGAAAGACTAGTCATTGGAGGCATGTGATGCTCCCCTTCAGTAAGACATGCAGATTAAGATTGGGGACCTTGGGTGAGAAAATATTGTATGTAACAATTGATAAAATATGCATCTATATGGTTATGAGGAAGCAGCGGGATCCAGCCCAGAGAAGTCCATCAGAAGAGGCTGATGGATAAAAAAGGATGCGAGCAGGAGAACGTGCTTTTTAACCCTTTAGATAGAAAAAGGCCTTAGCTTCTCCAGTGCCATGGGTTCCCTCTGAACCCTGAGCTAACTAGAAGCCGAGTCCATGAGGCCACAATACAGCACCATCCCTTAGCCCAGTGCTGAGATGAAAGGTGTATGTTTGGGGCTGGAGAGATGGCTCAGTGGTTAAGAGCACCGTCTGCTCTTTCAGAGGACCCGGGTTCGATTCCCAGCACCCACATGGCAGCTAACAACTGTCTGTAGTTCCAGTTCCAGGCAAACACCAAGGCAAATAAATAAGTAAATAAATAAAAATTAAAAAAAAAAAAAAAAAAAAGAAAGGTGTATGTTTGAGCAATCCTAGGTATGTGTGTGTGTCTGTGTACATGTGGACACCAGAGGACAACTTTTGAAAGCTGATTCTTTCACCATAGAGATCTCAGGAATCAAACTCAGGACATCAGCTTTGGTGGCAAGTGTCTGAACTCAGTGAGCCACCTGCTGGAGGAGACAACATAAAATTCTGTTGTCCTGCTTTACAGCTCTGTGTGTGTGTGTCTGTGCGAGTTCACTGAAGACCAAAGGCCCCACACATTAGGAAAACACTGTACCACTACATTCCCATCTCATATTTTCTTTTTTATTTGAAGACAAGTTCCAGACAAATTGCTCAGGCTGGCCTTGAGCTTTCTCTGTAACCCTGGGCAGAACTGAACTTGTGAGCCTCTGTGTCAGCCTGCCAGGTAGCTGGGGTGGCAGGCCTGTGCCACCAGGGCTAGTCAGTTCTCTTCTTGTTAAAGCTTTTTTTTTTTTTTTTAATTATATAGTTTTTTTTTTAACTTTTTTTAAAAATATTTATTATGTATACAGTATACATAAGATACACAAGAAGGTACCAGATGTCATTATAGATGGTTGTGAGCCACCATGTGGTTGCTGGGAATTGAACTCAGGACCTCCGGAAGAATAGTCAGCTTAACCTCTGAGCCATCTCTCCAGCCCCCAGTTGTTTTTTTTTTTTTTAAACCTGTTCTGCCTAAAGTTGTACTGTGAGCTGAATTGGGCAGAATTGGAGTTTGTGATCTGAGTACTTCTACCGAAGCCTCCTTCACAACAGCTTGCTCTGCAGTGAAGAGTCAAATACTGGGAGGCCTTCCATGGTGAGCAGCACCTGCCTGACTGCTGTGGCCTCCTGCTGGCTTTCGCCGCTATTCTTACCTTTTGCGATATGTCCTAATCCTTCAGCCTGTGAAATTGTCACTGCACATGGCAAAACTGCAGATGTGACTCAATCCAGTACTTTGGAATGAGGAGATTTTCTTGCATATGTGGGCCTGTGTCTTTAAAGTGAGATAAGAAGGTGCTGGGGTGAGGCAGAAGACTTGGAAAGAGTCCAGAAGTCAAGGAATGCAAGCAGTTCTGGGAAATGGGAGGGCAGATCTAATTCTTCTAGTGTTCTGTATGGTCTGGAGAATGTGCCCGTGGTTTTGAGTGTTCATTTAGCATGTCATAGGCACAAGGAAAGCAACAAATATCCATAGGAAGGCAGCATAACATCATCCAACATGGCACCTAGAGAGAAACCCTGTCTCAAAAAACAAAACAAACAAAGCCAACAACAATCTAGAGCTCTGTCTCTCAGATAGGCAGTCAAGATTAACCATCACAGAATCAGCAGTGTGCTCATTCTGCTTAAGCAGCCACAATCAGCCTTTCAAATAAAATCAATAGCATTGGCTCTCACCACAATGTATTGTACTTCAGCCAGGCATATTAGTGTACACATCTGGAATCCCAGATTTAGAGACGTTGAATAAGGAAGATCAGGAGCTCAAAGCCAGTGGGTTAAGAAATATGTCAGGGCTAGGGATATAGTTAAGTGGGTAGAATGCTTGCCTAGCAGATTCATTCTCTGACATTCCTTTGCCATCAGAGGAGGCAGCAGCAGTTCAAGGTCATCTGCAGCTAGTAGGGAGTTGAGACCAGCCAGATGACCGCTGCAAAGCTGTCACACCATTACGGGCAAGTTGTTTCCAACATGCCAGTTTCTGCTGTGGCCAGAGGGCACAGCTTCACATCACTTGCCACACCAAGTAGTGTCCTGTATGTGTGCGCGCACCCGCACTGTGGCTAACAAAGAACCTCACATATTCTAGTAGCTCAGGCTAGCCTTGAATTTTGTTTTGAGACACTCTATATAATCCTGGCTGCCCTGAAGAGCACCATGTAGTCCAGATTGACCTTAAATTCTCAGAGATCTGCCTGCTTCTGCCTCCTGCATGCTGGAATTATAGCTTTGGGTGTTTTTTGTCTACACACCAGAAGCATCAGTTCCCATGAGACTAAAGTTATAGACAGTTGTGAGCCACCATGTGGGGCCTGGGAATCAAATCCAGGACCTCTGGAAGGGTAGCCTAGGCTCTTAAACTCTCCAGGCCCATGGCCTTGAATTTTTAATCCTCCTGCCTCAGAGCCCAGAGCACTGAGATTACAGGCAGGTAGCATTAAGCCAGGCCTTTTGGGTGGAAAGTTTTAGAAAGCATCTTACTCTACTTTTATTTATTTGGGGTGAGTGCTGTGCCTATGTGCTTCAGAGTACCCATGGAGGGCACAGGACACCTTGCAGGCATAGGTTTTCCCCTTCCTCTATATGGGTTTTGGGAATCAAACTCATACTGTCAGGTTTGGAGGCATGCATCTTCACTACACTAACATCTCACCACTCTTCCACCACACTGCAATGTCACCCTAATTATAGACATTGTGTTTTTGGCCAAGCCTGGGTCATTAATCTTTTCTTCTCTTAACTACTATAAGGGAGAGAGTTATAAAGAGATCCCCTTTATACTGCACTTGGACTGGAGAGATGGCTCAGAGGGTCTTGTTCACCTGTAAGGACTGGAGTTTGGATCCCAGTGCTCACATAACAAGCCAGGTGTTTTGCACACACCTGTAATCCCAGCTCTGACGGGGGCAGAGACTGGAAAGGATCATTGGGGCTTGCTGATTTCCAGCCCGGCCAAGAAACACTGCCCTGTCCCAAAGAAATAGTTGGAAATGATAGGACACCTGACATCCTCCCTGGTTTCTGAATATACATATAGGCATATGTAACCAATATAATATACATATAAATGAATCTTTGATCCAGCAGAGCTAGAGTTATAGGCTGTTTTAAGCTACCTGACATGAGTGCCAGGAATCACTAGTTTCTTGAGGACCTGGGTTTAATTCTCAACACTCACAAGAAGGCTCACAACTTTAACTCCAGTTCTAGGGATCTGGCACCCTCTTTTGACCTCCAAGGAACCAGACATGCTTGTGGCATACACACATGCAGGCAAGAACACTTAAACACACAAATTTTTATTGGTGTTAAACCTATAGGCCTTATGGTCCTCAGCTGGCAAGGCCATTTGGAAAGGTCTGGATCCTAGCTGGAGAAGGAGGTTACTGGGGAAGACTTCTGAGGCTTAGAGTTACTTTCAACACAAGCTCTCTGCTTCCTGATCTCCAACATGTGAGCCAACAAGTCACACTTCCAGATCCTGCCACTCTAGCTGCCATGCCTTCATCTTGGTGTGCTGCTCCTGTGAGCCAAAGTAAGCTTGGAGATCCACCTGCCTCTGTCTCAAGTGCTGGGATTAAAGGCATGTGCCAACACCACCTAGCTGGTTTTCATTATTTTATGTATCACTATGTTGCTAGTATACGTGCTCCACCTGTTTGCACCAAGCCTCGGATTCTTGGAACTGAGATTACAGGGTACCTCGTGTGGGTGCTGGAACTAAACCAGGTCATTTGAGAGAGCTGCAAATGCTCTTAGCATTTTTAGATAGAAAGATGCCCCAATAGTGACTCTTAAGGCTGTTGGCTGACTCATCCCCTTTTATAGCAAATACTAGCCATGGCGTATTTCTCTTTGTAAATTGCTTGTTTTTGAGATGACTAAGATATTACGGCCTAGCCATGTGAGGGCAGAGCTTACCTCATTAGCTATGAGGCCATTTCATTATAGGCACATTCAATTAACTTTATTGAATTTAATATTCAGTTCGCATTGGTTTCAAGTTAATAAAGTAGACTGTAAAAAGTCATGCTTGACAGTTAAGGCTTAAGTGTATTTATATTGGAAACCTACACTGGCATCAAGGGTGACAACAATCCTGCACATTTAAAACATTTTTGTGTTTTCATATTTCGCCTGCACGTATGTGCATGTGGACTTTGCTAGCTACTGTGCTAAGAGTCCAAAAGACATCTCCAGTTTCCTGGAGCTGGAGTTATACTTGGCTGTGGCCACTATGTGGTTGTTGGGAGCTGAACCCAGGTCTGCTGCAAGAGGAACTTACTGGGAACAACTGTAAGGCTTTGGAAACCTCAACATTTTCCCTCAAGGCCAAATCGTTCTTTTTGCTCCTGGAGAAGCATTCAAACATGAGGTTATGGGGTCCACTCTCAGCCAAACCACACAGGACCTAATAAGAGCCATTTTCCAACAAGATAATCTGCAGCATGAACAAGAGCTGTCCACGCCGATGATCCACTTACACTGGTAAAGCAATTTTTCTTTCAAAGACTCTCCTCAGCATGCATAGTTTCAAAGTAAAACCCATCAGGGACTAGAGCTCCAGCTTGTCACTTATTAGAGGACACAGCCAACAGCACTGACCTTTAGGCACCGTGTCATCCTGTGACCCACCATTCTTGTGAAGTCCTCTGACCTCTCTATGTTCCTTCCACGGTGAGCCACTCCCCATTGCAGCCAAGTAATGGGGATTGGAGAAGCAGCCAACACACCCCTTTGTTTTTTCTTAGCTTGGCTTCACACTGCATCTCCAGACCCTCAATATTCCCTTACCATTCAAATCCTCAGCGGAGACTTCTGCGAGACACTTGGAAGGTAGTTTGTGATGGAAGAACAGAACCTTCTACACTAGACTTCGTCGTTCCCTTCACCTCAACAGTTATCAGTAGCCCAGGTTCGCCTTAAATTTCTGATCCTTTACCACCACCTTTCAACACTGGGATCACAAGTTTATACCACTAACTGTTTCAAATTTAAACTTATTTAAAAAAAAAAAAAAAAAAAAAAAAAGGCCTTTTTTGTTTTTTTTTTTTCTTTTTTTAGACAGGGTTTCTCTGTGTAGCTTTGGAGCCTATCCTGGAACTGTGTAGATTAGGCTGGCCTTGAACTCAGAGTTTCATCTTCCTCTGCCTCACAAGTGCTGGGATTAAAGGCTTGTTAAATTGACTAACTCTGACAAGATGTTTACTTGAAAGGTAAATGAATGTGCTTTTACTATTATAAATTTGTTCCAATTCTGTCTCTACAGATATTTAATCACATACACATACTGAGACTCACTATGTAGCTCAGGCTGGTCTCACCTGCAATTCTCTGGGTGCTGGGATTCATGGGCTTGCACCACCATGTCTGTTTATATCCATTTGTTGTTTCAGATCATCTGGAAGTGACACACTGGTGGTGCTGATGGCTGGCTGTTTGAAGTGATAGGTATACACAGGACTTCCTTGTGCTGTGCTGTTTTGAGGCATAGGATAATACCTCCAATAAAGACCAAGTAAAATTCTGCCAGTACATGTACCAGTGCAGTCACTCCCAGTGCTTGTGCAGCTCAGAGGACATGCATGGATCATCCACTAAGCTGGGTCAAGATGCTTCCCCAAAACAGCAAATATTCTTAACCACTGTGCCATCTCTCCAGCCACCAAAGCAACATTTAAAAAAAAACTTTAAGGGCATGGTGGCATATGCTTTAAAAAAGATGTTATCTCCGGGGCTAGAAGAGGTGGCAGAGGTTAAGAGCACTGATTGTTCTTCTAGAGGTCCTTGAGTTCAATTCCCAGCAACCACATGGTGGCTCACGACCATCTATAATGAGATCTGGTGCCCTCTTCTGGCATTTAGGCATAGTGGAGGCAGAATGTTGTATACATAATAAATGAAAGTGCATCTCGGGGGTGAGGCCATCATGGGTTACACTGTAAATTCTAGGACAGCCAAGGCTGCATAATGAGACCCATGAGGAGCTTAACTCTGACTCCCCCAGAACTCCTTCATCATCAAGCCTAGCTAAAAAAAGAAAAAAAATCCATCTTTCATGCACCCTTTAGCCTTAACCTCTAAGGTAGTTAGGACAAGTCAATGCTCTAAGACCCAGTTGTAGAATTTTTCCCACTCATTTGGTGATGTTGGGGAGATCCTAAGGCCATTCAGATGCTGGGCAAACACTAATACCAAGTTACAGTTCCACCCTATATTTTCTTGTGTTCTTGCCCAAAATATAGACCTAACAACTAGCACAGATAACTTCCCTAACATGTATAAGGGCCCAGAACATTATTAACCAGGCCTGGTGCATGCCTGTGACTCCAGTACCTAAGGGAAGAGATCAAGACCATTCATGGCCAGCAAGCAAGTTTAGAAGCCAGTTTATGTTACATGAGATTGTTTTAAGAATCTGTCAAGTGAGGGGCTTACAGAGTTTCAAAGACTCAGTTTATCAATAACCAGAACTTTTCATCATCAGGAAGTTCAACATATATAAAAAGTAGAAGCCAAATAGAGTGTACAGCTGTAGACCCAAGTGCTCAAGGAGTCAAAGCTGAAATGCCTTATCTCCCACCAAGTATGAAAATCTCAAGAACTAAAAATGTGTGTGAAGGTGTATGCCTTTAACCCAGCACCCAGGAGACAGGCAAGAGGTTATCTGAATTGAGGCCAGCCTTGCTTACAGAGTGAGTTCCAGGACAGTTAGGGCTACATAGGAAAAAGAAAGGGGGGGGGGGTGTTAATCAGAAAATTAAACCAACCAAGTATTTTCAAACTTTTTCACAACTGAGATTTTATTGGTTGAGGAGCAGAGTACACAGACATTTCAATTCTTAACACACGTACCCAAACTCTGATGAGTCATATATTGTGTTCACGTACCCGAGACACATGTTGTTTCTCCTTAAATTTATTCCAGTGATATTCCACCCTTAAAGTTGGCCAAGTTTTCCCTAAGACTTCACA